>CM055836.1:10025784-10052259 GCA_029582265.1 Zoroaster sp. YZ-2022
TGATGAAGTGCATATCAACATAGATCCCAAGATGATTTGGAGCGTATGGTTTCCACAACAGACTAAACCTCCTCTTCTAGTCTTGGAAAATACAAGCATATTGCTGTGCAGTCTTCGAATTGTAAGGAGAATAACAGCATGTGAATGCAATGAACAATACATGTAGACTTGAACCCATCTCATGTGCGCCTCAAGGAAATGCGAAAGCGGGTAAGTTTCATAAATGATGTAATGAGAATTAGATTACTTGAAGTTGCAGTTTTGTAAGTCACATTCTAAGCACAATCGCTCAAATGTCCAATAAACTAGTGCAGTGAATCAAAAATTTGAAGATGAAGGTGATTCCTTCTTTTTTGTAAAGGGGCTCGCAATGGTACCCCTGCTTTATATTAACCTTACTAGGACGGAGCAAAATTCAAATTCAATATGAAATTTATGGTGCAGACTGATTCGAATATAAGCCATGTGTATAAGCCGACTACCCAAAATCACCAAACAAGATTCATGGCCAACATATAAGCGCACACAGAGGCCCGCCGGACGCCACCACTGTCCGTACATCGCCACAAGGGGGTCATTGTGTTGTGTCTTGAGTCAAATGTATTGAAAGAGACACAATAGCATACCTGCCAACCTTGACAAGTGAAATTTGTAAATACTAATAGTAAAGTTTTGCACATTTTACGATGTCCGAATATCCAATACATGTGCATGTACAGGAATCAACGGCACTGCTTGTGGATCGATGTTTCTTCGACTCCACGTGTTTCTTGACATCGCTAAGGCCACCGGTCCCATGGCTAATGCAGAAATCCATGCTGATATTTTACAAAATTCGTGAAGTTCCCAAGTTTGGAGGCAGTCATAACTGGGTAGCTTTTGAGTATTTATCTTGAAATTTCTGCACTGCAGCTTTCGACATTTTATTTTTCTGTTCGCCTCCGCCGTATCAGTATAAATTATTTACGATTCGAATTCGAATCGAGTCCCGCTGGTTGCCTGCTTTCTGCACAACGCATATGTAATCACTCAACGGCAACCAACAACGATGACTCATCGCCTCGCCGGAACAATTTTCCTATTGGCTCTAGACACGATATAAACGTAATTTTCCCATTGGCTCTCTGGTACACGCATGGCATAGACTACATCTACGCTGATTCTGATGTCGCTGCGCTAAAACGCTGCAACGGTTTTTTCAGAAGTTTTGAATAAATCTGTTGTATCGAGGTCCGCTCACTAAAACTGACAATGACCAGACCATTTTCGCCACAACAATAAAGGCTTTAGTTTCGTCTGTTACCAATCGTATTTTTGCTAATTGTGCATTGTGTTTTGTCTTCAAGATTCATACTCGGCAGAGTAAGCCGCATTCACGATAAGCCGCGAGGCAACTTTTACCGTGTCAAAATCAACGATAGGCAGGCTTATATTCGAAATTACGGTAATAATATATACTACCAAACAATTTAGGACACCGGATTTTTAACATCAAGTAGGTTTAAATGTTCCATAAACTGGGATTTTCATTTGCAACCCCTCTCTCTTTCAGTAGTCATGTCATGAAATGTGTAATCATCATGCATCCTTTATCGCCTGTTTGATTGTGCAGTTGTTTATCATTTTTTGGAAACATTGTTTTTATCTGAAAAAAAATGATCTTGTTTTTAACTGGGGTTTTGGGCCCTGAATTTTTTGGGAGTTAATTCATTTCTTAAAATGGTTTTTACCTAAAAAAAAAAGTATGGTACATTTTTGGGGAAATTTTTCTTTTTTTTGTTGATTTGAAAGTAAGCCCTAATTTGTCTTTTTGGGTTGGTAAGCAAAAAGAGTTTTTTGTTTTTGGTTTTTGTTTTGACAGGGTTTTTTCTCACATTTTGAAAAAAAACCCCTAGTAAAAAAACTGTCTCATCATTTACAGTAGTTTCCAAAAGTCAAAAATGACGGCTTTTGAAAAAAAATCCCAGTTTATAGGACGCTAACTGAAATTTGTTTTTTGTCAGAAAATGCAAAAATTTAACCGTATAAAATTCATGTTCAAACTGATCATCCTGCAGTATTTTAAAAGGGTTTTCAAAAATTTAAAACTTGTATACTGTTTAAAACAATAATCTTTTAAACCAAACCCCTTCTATTTATTCTGTGCAAAAATTTAGTATAGCAAAAAAAAGGGAAATTGGAACCAAAATTTTGGACCCCACTTTTTCCCAGAGCAAATAATGAGGCACAAGGGACCTCCCACGCCACATTAGCCCAGGGCCGCCCGGCGTTTTTTGTCCCCCAAACACAAAAAATATTTTCCCCGAGTTTTTCAGAAAAATTTTCCCAAAATGCCAACGGTGTATTGTAGCAATAAAAACCGGGATGGGGTCACCCCCATTTTTTCCCCCCCAAATTAAAAGATTTACAGCCAAAGTGAGATTGAGGGGCCTGACCTCTTTTTTCAAGCGATGAGATCATTTCAACGAAGACGATTTGATGAACCCCAGTTTACACATTAAATTGGGATTTAAAAAACAGAGGTTGCAAAAAGGGTCCCTTTCCCATCACAATAAACCGGGAAAATCCCATCCAAAGGACAACGGGTTGAGCTGCCAAACGGAGCAGGAAAAAAGGTGAGTCTTGTCCGTGTCCGGAAAAAGGCACCTTTTGTAGGTTTGTATTGGGGTTTGTCAAAACTATGTCAAACAAAGGGGAGATAAAGAATTATTTTCATACTCGTTTGTTCCCGGGAAAAAAAGCCAAGAAATAATCTCAACATGTACTTTTTTCAACCAGCTTTTTCAGGAGGGGCCTATATTTTTTGGGGCCAAAGGGTTTCGCCCCTTTTTTTCACAAAAAATTCGGCGAATGGTTGGGGCTGACAAACATGATTGAATTTTTTGTGTATCGTCTAGATATTTCACCGACTCTGAAATGACTCACTTCCCTTTTTGGCCAAAAAAACTACAAACTATGGTATTACTGGTTGCATAAATTTTATCCAAGTCGGTTTTTACAAAATAAAAATCATAGGAAATTGTTGATTTACGGGAAAGGGTTGTGAAACTGGAAAGTTGTTTAAACCACTGATTTTACTAGATACAAATAGAAGAGATTTAAATGACTCAATTGTTTTTCACAATATCTGTGTTTTTTATTGTTTTTTCTCAATGAGCTGTTGTTTGGGGAAACCAAAAGATATGAATGCATTGTTTTGGGAATGTTTTTTTAAAAGAAATCGATCCTAAAATTTGGGAAAATTTCTATAAAAGGGCAAAAGACACAATTCGTTGTTGTTTACGCGGGTGGATAATTAGGAAAATGAAACATTATCATGGTTATGGAAATTTTTTGACAAAAACAGCATTTTTTTAAATTTAAAAAGTTTTTGAAAAAAAATTTAACCACCTTCCATTTTATTGGTTTTAAGAATATTGATTAATAGTTTTGAGAGCCTTCCAAATTAAACCATTTTATTTTAAAAATCTAAAAAATTTTTTTTTTTAAATTTTTTTTATTTTCAGCCCCTTTTGGGGGAAAAAAATTTTTGGCATCCAGTTTCCATTTAAAAAAACCCCAAAAAAATTAAAAAATTTTCCTTAATTTTGTTATTTTTTTCCGCGATCTAAAGAAGCAGAAAAGAAAGCCCGCCCCCACCAAGTTAGCAAGCAGATTTCAAATTTACCAAAAAAGGTTGATTTGCCCCATGCAGTCGATTAAACCCTTTAAATAGAAAGTTACCAAAATTTATGTCACCCTTTTTTGTTTTTCAATCATTCAAATTAAATTTAACCAAATGAGGTGGGGGGAAAAATAGTTGGTCCCATTTTATACGAGAATTATAACTAACAGTGTATTTTGGACAGGAACCTAAAAAGAGGGAAGGGAAAGGTTATTAGTCATAATTATTGTGTTTAAATAGAGATTGTGGTTGAGCATTTTTATTAGATCATTGACACCAAGATGAACCTGTAAAAATGCATATGTTGTATTATATAAATTGTTATTTGAGAAAATAGAGGAAAAGCAGAGGTAAATTAAACACCTGATCTGAAAGAACATTAAGGGGTCTGGTTTTGAGTGGGATTGCTGTAATCTTGATACAAAATTTTTTTTGCCCGCCCCATTGCGGAATTTTTAATATCGACTGTAAAGCATCAATAATACTGAAATATTAAAACCCTATTGAACAAGAGTTTTCAAATCAACGTTAAAAAAAGTAGAGATGTACAACTATAGTGATGAACCGGGGTGGGTGGTTAAACAAAAACTTGAGAAATCAACAATTTTTTTTAAAATGACAGTCACTTAACTCAATGACTTTTTTATATTCTAAATGTATTTTACTTTTTATTTACATTGATATAATTTACACAAAAAGTGAAAGGGTTGTAAAAATGCCAACAAGTCTAATTTTTGAAGAAAGAGTTAATCATATACTTTTTGTTTACGAAACAGTTCAAAAAATTGATGTGAATTCGAATTTCAATTTTAAAGGCCACTACTGATAAAATCTTCCAAAACAAAAATGGATATAAAGCCTCAACAAAAAATACCAAAAATAATGCATCAATTAATCCTTGCTACAGATTTGATATAATAAAACCCCCACAGAAGTGTGGGCTGAGTCTACCTTAAACTTTCTGAGGGCCATTCCCAAAGCATATTTCCTAATATAGAGAACAATACCCCAAGACTTTTCACAAATAGCCCCTCACTGCCCATGTGCCCGGGGCATCACGCCACGTTATCTTCCTCTTTCTGGCGCTCATGAACCCCCCAGAGGCCCACCCAAAAGTGGGGGAAGCCCGGGTAAGACGCCAAAACCCCAGCCCCCCTTTGGGGGGGGAGTCTACATCACCTACTACCGGAGGGCCATCTACCGATGAAGAGTACCCAAGATAGGGGGGGGGAAATGCGAGATTTTGCGCCCATGAGGAAAAAGCCATGGGATCCCACCCAACCCACTCCAGGGGAAGCGGGGAAGTAGGATAAATGCCCCAAAACAAGCGCCAGAACAAAGGACAATAAAAACCTTTGAGCAAAGGACGGGCAATGCAAGGCCCAAATACCCCAATAAAGGGGGCCCTGAAAGACGAGCCCATTAGCAAAAAAAAAAAGAAATATTGGGCTAACGCAAATCCCAATATGATACAAAGCCCCCCAAAGACTTAAAGAAAGACCCCCGGGAACCCTTAAGAACCCCTAACTGAGGAAAAACCGGAATAAATGGAGGACGACCACGGGGAACGCACCAAATTATCAAATCAATGCATGATGTGTACATGGACAAATCAAACAAAAAAATTGAAAAGGGGTATCCCATTTCATAGTGAGGGTGCACAGGAGGTTTGTGACCCGACCCCCAGACCCAGTACTGTCCTGCCGTTTCCCTGGGGTCGGGCCCCAACCCCGAGGTAACACCCGAAAGGTGTTCCGACTTCCAGCAAGCCACCTGGACGATATTCGCCATAGGGACGCTTAGGCAGGCTCATGACGCCGACGTAAACAGTTACGCCGCGGGGCTCGAAGGGCGACATCCGGCCCCGCCACTCACCAGGGCCGAGCCGGATAGCTGCAATCAGCCAGCGGGTAAGGCGTCCCAGAGTCGCTGGTCGAGCGCGTGAATTCCAAAAGCACAAACAATTGTTTATGTTCTGCCCTGACCCGTTTGGTGCGGTGGACTTATCACTGAGCGCCCTGACTGGGCACCAAAGCTTATCCGCGCTCACCGCTGAAAAGGACTTTTGTCGGGCAACAAAAACGCTCGGCTGCCAGGTAGTCACCGACCGATTTTCACGTTAAGAAACCCGTCATGGTGGTGGCGCGAGACGGACCACCCGTTCCCACCGGGATGCGGGCCGCCCACCGGCCAAGGACGTAGTTCACCACGGCAACGAAAGCCGTAGCGACCGCCATAAGGAAACCACCTTTGATGGATAGATGGAACAAAGAGGTACTACCCATCGCTCGGGGGGGTGCCTCGAAAGTGTGGTTTTAACGCTGAAATAAGTCCCAAGACGGCACGAAGCCACGCACGGGGACGCTCCACAAACATACTTCCAGAATAAGGCATGGTGGAGGGTGTTATTGTCAGGACACTGATCAACCATCCGGAAACTCCAGTATGGATTGCGGCAACGCCGAATGATAATTTTAACTGTCACAGCGAGGCCGCTATCAAACAGATAGAATAAAAATTCACCCACCGCCCTACAGAAGAATTGGCGGGACGATGAGAGTGGAGTTTACACCATCTAAAGAAATGACGATTGCGTTGTTGTAGACCTTCCTGGTGGAAGATCTACGTCATTGTCACTTACTCCAGCCCGGACCCAAAGGCCTGATGCGCCGGGAAGGATTCAGACAATACCCAGCAGGTCAGGTGAAGATTCCCCGAGCTGCGCAGGTGCCTGACCCGGCTGGAAAAGAATGTCCGCTCATGGGAGAACCACCGCCTGTGACTCAGGAGTCGGAGTAGCCTGGGAACCATGGCTGGCGGGGCCAAAACGGAGCCACGAGGAAAACTTTGCAATCGTCCTGCTCTCTATCTTGGCCAACACCTCGCGAACAGGGAGGACCGGGGAGGGGCGTGAGGGCCAGAAGGCCCTCCCACTTAGATCGCTAGAGCGTCGGTCCGCCAGGCATTGGGGGTCGAAACCGTGACAATAAACCGGAGTTTGGTTGTTGTGCGAGTCGCAAATGTCCATCACGGAGGACGGTCGATCATGTTGAAGATCAATTGTACCACCGGTAGGGAGAAGGGTCCACTCTGTAGGGACAACCCGCTTCGAGATGCTGGTGGGCGCCGCCAATGAATTGTCCACGCTCGGGATGAATCGCTGACAAGGTGATGTTGTAGCGAATGGCACCAGTGGAGAAGGTCCCACGCCCAAGGCTATTAAAGTTGCCCGAACGTGTTTCCCCCGGCGGCGATATAGGCCACTTATTAAGTGGTGTTGTCGCCGGATCGGTCGACTCAGGCCCCAGCCGCCTGCAGTGGGGCAGATCACCCCCCATCCGACAGCGACGCGACCGATTAAAGCGACGCATCCGGCTGTGATGGTCACCGACGCCGCGGCGCCGAAAGACCGCCTTCATGAAGCGTCGGAGGACATCCACCAACGGTTAAAAAGCGGACCAGGGAAAAGATGTCGGTAACCGGGCAGTCGATGGAATGCCGCTGGGCCGGAACACGACAACAGATGGAGTTGGATCGGGCGCATGCTTAGGTCTGCAAAAATCGATGAGACCACCATGCTGGGCCATGAGACCCAACAACTTCAACCAGGCCCGGGGCCCGGAGCCACCACCCTGCAGAAAAAGCGGCTAACGCATTGATGAGATTTGTCACCGCCTGAGTTGGCCGGGCGACCGCGACAGAGGTTTCCGAAGTTGTCCCAAGAAAGAGACGGAGTTCGCGAGGGGACCGGTGCGTATCTTCTCGGCATTGACGATGAAGCCGAGATCGCCGCCATCCGCCATGTTCAGCACTGCCGCTGCCGTCAAGCAAAGCCGCGACGTCTACCTACAACCAATTCCGCCCCGCACATGAACACCGAGATCCTTCACAAGTCGCAGTGCCCCGATCTCTCCCGCCACCCGGGGTAACACCTGGGGAGGTGGAGAAAGACCGAAGGAGGGAGCGACAAACTGGTATACGACGTTGTCGCATTGGAACGGAGGGAACTCCCTGCTCTGACGCATCGACATGGAGATAGGCATCCCGCAAGTCCAATCCGCCAGGCCGGGGCAGATGGACCTCGAGAAATTACCTTTTTTAAAGTCTGCATCCGGAAACGGCGGCCGCCAACGGGGACCAGGGTCAACGGGGCCATGGCCCTTCCAAAACCGTTTGCCCCCAAAAAAAAAAAAAAAAAAAAAAAGAAAAGAAAAGAAGAAAAAAAAGGGGGAAAAAGAGACAAAACAAAACCCCCAAAACTTTTCGCCCCCCCTTTGGGAGCAAGTCTTGCTTATAGCTCAGCGTTAAAGAGAATAACACACGATTGGGATGAATGTGTTCATAATCCAACATCCAACATTGCCCAAAAATTTGGAATGGTAGTTTGCGTTGCCGTGCATTAGACAGGCGCAAGTGATTGTATGAGGCTTATGCACACGCCGACTGGTTGTGGGGTTTATGAGAGAGGACCCGGGGTCTCCCCCATCCCCCTTCAAGTCATCGTGACCGCTCCCAACCACCACCGGTTATTGAGTACTTCCACGCGTGTCCATCGATTGAACTTTTTGCTTTTTTAACGATTGTTGTTGTTTCTCCAACGCCAATTTTGCCATACAGGTATTTCAACGACCATTTTAGGCCCAAACGGGGGAAAAACTAACAAGAATAATATTTTTTCCGCCAGAGCAACCCGAAGCTGCATCGGGAAAAACCGCATTAGTCAAGGGTTAGACCGCGGACCCAGCCTACAATCACAAGGTTGCGGGCAAACCAAAATTTTTCACCGAAATTTCAAATAAATCAAGTATTGTCGCCTAGACCCCAAAAAAACAAAACCCCCCCCCGCGGGGGCAAATCCCACTGAAGGCCCCCAAAAATTTTGGGGTAGATCCGCAGTTGGCGGCCGGGGTACGGGGGAGGGGCCGAGATCAGCAGGGCCGCCACGCCCACCCCTTTGGGAACCAGAAAAAGGTGGACATATCTCACCCTACCGCCCGACTGGGGACCGGGCGCGACGGGCGTGGTTTGAGGAGGAGACCTTAGCTCCCTCGGCTGCAGGGAGCAGTTTCGATACGTCCGACAGGATGGGAGTCGGATTTAACGAACATAAACCGAGCCGGGGTGCTCGAATTCCAGCGCCAGAATCGCTGCTGACGTTTCGAGCACCCACCGATCGACGGGAATCGAGCCCAGGGACCCGCTGAAGTGGCGTGAGGCGGCCCCACCGGGTCCGCCGATGGGAGTGTCGCACACAAGCCGAAAAGGCCATTTCACGGCGCCCAGCCCTCGGAATAGCGGGGCCCAGTGCGCTGTGAGCCACCGGCCGGGGTTGGGTTGTTGCTGACCCTCGGTGTAAGATTGGCCACGCGCCATGCACAAGTGCGTCCCTTTCATCGAGCGACTTCAAAAATTACCAGCTGCCTTGAACGGCCACCGATGCGTGGAATCTTGAAGGTCGCCTTGTCGGCCTTACGCTACGATTTAGGCGCCGGGCTGAGAGGGTTTGTTTAAATTAATCTTCTCAGTGGCCTCGAGACGCCGCCCGCCTCCATCGACCCCGAAATTTACCCGCGAAGAGGTCAGGGCCGAGGAGGGAGTGCCTCTAGACGCTACGCCGCACCTCCGACGGGAGGAATAGCATGTTGGCCCAACACGCTGGGCAGTAACTGCCAAGGTAGAGATACGTGAGAACTGGTCCAGGGAAGTGCGCAATCCATGGTCAAGGAATGGAGGGCCGGAAGAGGTCCGCCGAACGGGTGAATCCTCGCAACCCAAGGCGCTGGCACTGTGAGGAGCAGGAGGAATGACGACGCACGCAGCCCCAGACGTGAGGCTGTGTCCACCTTCTTGAGGGTATCCTCGCTTTCCCCGCAGAGTCCGGGGCTACCGCGCCAGAAAACTGAGTAAAATCAGCCGGCCGGGAAGCGGTAGTAACTCAACTCCGTTTATATGGAGACCACTTTGCCGCCTCGGCAATGAATTCATGCGCCAACACACCAAGTCGAGCGGCAGTACTGGAAAAACTGGTGTACTACTGGCCGTCGAACTGGTCATGTGCTTGAACGACTGACGGCTGGAGCCAGCTGTCTCCTCCAGGGAGGGAAGCTGCAAAACTCGCACCATGTCGCGCTTTACCAAACGCAGTTCCGCTCCATGACCGAGACGCTGCATGGACAGACTGCCCTCGCCCTAAGAGCCCAACTGGGAGGGACGAGTTGACACGGGCGACTGGGCCGAGTCCCCCGGCGGGACCACCGGAGCCGCCGGGACCGAAGGGCCCACGGGTGGAACCGGGGCCGCTACGGCCGGGGGACCCACCACCTCCACCGAGAACTCCGAGGATGGATAGAGACTCAACGCAGGGGGAGAGGCGGGCGCACGGCAGACCGTGTGAGGTTGGCCCACATAAGACTGAGTCGCCCAGCCCGGGTCAGGATAGAGACCCGGAAGTGGGGGACGAGCGGGGCCGAGTTGGCCTGGCAAACCGCCTGGGTGATAAGCAGACATGGCTGACACCGAGGCCGTAATGGACTGCACGGCGTGAAGAAACTCGGCCCGAGACACGGAGCCATGGCTACAGCGTTTCTTACCGGTGTGAGACCGGGCAAACGAGCCCGAACTGGACGAGGATCGATGGCTAGAACGTCCACGCTTCTTCCCTCTCTCACGAGAGCGGCTCCGGGTCGATTCTGAGGATAATTCAGTCGACCCCGGAGGCATCGGCATGCCCGACGGTCCGAAGAAATCGGACCCGGTGGACGGCTGAGGCAATGAGGCCAGGCCGAGCGGTGACTGCCCGGCGTGCGACGCTATCAGCCCGGGAGAATGGGCCAGCGGTTAATCGGGTCGCTGACCGAGCAAACCACCCCCAGCACCCGCGTGGCGACTGCCACTGGACCGGGAGCACTCGGCGGGTCGTCCAGCGGGCACGGAATGGGCAGTGGGGCCCGGAGTCGGGACCTTGCCCTTCCGTGGGCCTTTTTCTTGTAGGTCACCCTGGCAGAGGAGGATGTTTTGGATGAAACCCGCCAGGGAGCTACCAGTACGCTTGCCAGTACCGCTTGAAATGGCCGGTATGGGGACAAGATCTCGTCCCCCGTCCTACCAGCGGAGCAGCACCACGTGCCTCCATCGGCACGAGGGCTGGGCAGACGACTGCGGCGGTGGCGGGATAGAGCCACCGGAGCAATCACCCGAGGACACGGCCCGTCCCGGGGAGAGGAAATTCTCCCCGGTGCTGACGGACTCGGCCCTCACCAAACGTTTAGCCATCTTGAAAAAGACGAAACTTGATGAAACTCTACACTGAAGAAAAATTCTCTAAAGCACACTAACTCGGTGCTAGCACAGTTATCTTAGTAGATAAATTGTCTTAACGTAAAGCCAAGAAACTGGAAGGAAAAACTGTCTGTTGCCGGAGCAAATCAAAACGTGACCTACCAGTCCTGTTGCGCTAGAGAAAAGAGGAAGATAAACGTGGCGTGATGCCGCAGGGCAGCATGGGTAGTAGAGGGCGCTATTGTGTGTGAAAAGTCTTAGCGTATTGTTCTGCTATATTAGGGAAATATGCATCGGTAGATGGCCCTCCAGGTAAGTAGAGTGATGTAGACTCATAAATTCATGAAAAGAAATTGAGGTCATTTAAATCTCTTACTATATATCTAAGCCAAAAGTAGGTGCGTCATTTCACGAGTACGTACATGGACGATTATACGGAAGAATCATGTAGCAGCCATTTTCGCGTATTTCTGACACGATTTCAGTGAAGGTTTCCCGGCTATATCTTACAAAAACATGACCGATAGAGCCCAAAATACAAACTAAATCTTTATGCTACTGATCTGAATTTTTGGGGAATATTTACCAGTCACTGTTGCCTAATCTTCCCTCGCGATCGCCGTCGTCATTGTGAACGCCTGGAATGGCGTTAGCGTCGTTGTCATCGTCACTGTCAAGCTCTGGATCGAACATATACAGAGCGATTTGGCCATCGAAACCTCGTCATTCCTCCTCCACATCTGAGTCTGAGACTCCTTCTGACAATTGTACATCGAAGTCATATTCTGACTCGTACTCAAAATCACTATTCTCGGCCATGTTTTTCTGTCGGAGATTTAGCTCGCTCAAGCTGTGACCTATTGGATACACGTGCTGTAGCTGTACAGTATGATGAATGTGTGAAGCCAAGCGGCATTGAATATCATGCAGCTAACAGCATTGTTCTAGCTGTGACGTCACTCGTGCGCTTTCAACGATGGCTTCAAAGTGGGAATTTTGGGGCGGGCGCGTGGACCATTGTGTTACCTTTCGGGTCAAAATTAAGCAGGAACATACAAAAAAACACATGTATATTTTTTAAATATTTATTATATATTAATGTAACAATACGCTTGCCCTATATTTCGATTCATAATTCTGTAAACCTTTAAGCACTCTTTCGTTTTGTTATCTGTTTGTAAACAATATTCCTACAGTTTGTAGATTCACCAGTGATGACCATTTTCTATTTGTTCCTAGAGTTGTTCAGTAGTTTCAGTAATGACAATGTTTTATCTCCATTACACATTTATTTATTGTCTACAGTAGTTTCAGCAGTCTTACTTTATCTGTTTGTAAACAATGCTTCTGGTCATTGGCGGATCCGGTGGGGGGGGGGGGGGGGGCTAAGGGGGATGTAGCCCCTCCCTGTAAAATAGTTTTAAAAAAACACCAGAATCTAATACAAACAGTAAGGTATTCCCCCTCATGTTTTCCCTCACGTCCCCCTCACTGTGCTTTGTTTTTCTCTCCCTTTGATTATTTCATTGTAGTTTTTGTAGTACTGAAAAATGGTTCTTGATTCTCAGCCCTCCCCCTTAAAAAATATTCTGGATCTGCCCATGCTGGTAGTTTTATCTCTAATGTACAATGTTCTTTAATTATCCCTATTATATTAACTGTAATGTCCTCTATTATATGAGACAATGCTTAAATAAATGAAAGTAACAAAGCAACTGTACTGTATAAAGAAATGTTTATTCTGTCTTGAAGACTAAGTACACAAATAGTACATGAAATCACTACAACCTACAAAACAGTACCAAACAGCAATGGGGTTTTGTATGGCATTTCGTATGGGATTTCGTAATTTATACTTCAAATCCTTCTTGTAATGTCTTCTTTTTATATACACATGTAAGGGTTAAAATTACCGTCAGATGCAACTTTGTTAACAGTGAGTGGTCTAGTGGAAAGATGTGGGAATCTTGTTCCAGAGGTCCTGGGTTCAAATCCTACTTGTAATTTTGTATTTCTATATTTCGATATCTGCCTGTTACCATTCTAAGGGATATAATTAGCGTCAGATGCAAGTTTATTTAGAAGAGTGAGTGGTCTAGTGGAAAGACTCTGGAGGTGGAAGTTGAGGGTTCAAACCCAGCTGAGTGCAAGAGAGGGTTTTGTTTTACCAAATGGGTTATTTTAAATGAAATAAATGCAAAACTCTTATTCAAGCTAGCTTGATATAGTTCTGGTTGACTCGGGTAATAAATAACAACTCAGAAGATGTATTTGAACCCAGGACACCTCGTTCCATGCATCATAGCAATTGAGCTGTATACTCCCCAGGGAACTGAGATGGTTCCAGGAATGATTTATGCGCCTTATGAGCAGGGGTAATAATGTAATGCGCATTGAGCACCAGTTTGGTGGATACGTGTGCTATGTAAGTCCACGTTGTTGATGTTGATGTTGATGTTGATGTTGATGTTGATGTTGTTGTTGTTGTTGTCTACCAATCTATCTAGTAAGTACATTTACAGGTGAAAATGGGTCAATCGTTTTTGATTGGTAAAAGCATTGTCTTGTATTGTTCAGGATAGTCAAATTGACATTAAAAACCAGTCAAAAATGCCCCTGTGTGCACATTTGGGTCAACAGTCAAAACAGTCAGTTGACTGGTTTTGACCACTACATCAACTTGCCACTAAAGATCAGCTAAAGCAGGAGGGTTAATACAAAAATACACCATATATATACACATCTTTTTAAGAGATATATCAGTAAAATCCAGATATATTTACCAATGTCATAGCCGAAGAGAACGCCTCCCAATGCTGACATGATTGCAGCCACAATAACAAAACGTGTGGTCTTGGCCGGCTCGGGTTCCCCAGGGGTCAACGACACCAATTCGTCACCCACCATCTGGAGTTCCTCCATGGCTTATGGGTTGGGTGGTTGTAGTTAAGTCAAGATGATCCTAGCGTTTCGTATGTTGGATCTTAAATACAGCCAGAGGTACATTAGCTGGGAACAGGTGGTGGGATGACCGCATCATCAAACTGTATGCTGAGGAATACAAGACCTTTCACTACAAGATACGTTCATTTTAGCCCCATTCTATGGCCAATGCACTGGACTCCCTCCGTATCCTTGGCCCAATTGCGCCACATGTACAAAAATGGAATGATTTTTCAACGTTTAATCTGCTAATTATTACGGTCTAAAACTTGCCCAAGCAGACACTTTTGGCATAAACTTTACTATTTAAATTTTATTATTATAAAAAAAAAATGTTTCCGAAACCATATTAAAAGTGGATTTTAAAGATAGCCTACCCCAAAAATCGATAAATACAATAGAATTGTTTTATTAACTGGTTAAATTATAAATTATAAATTGTACCATCATCAACTTTACACCAAAATGATAATTTAAATACAATAAAATTTGAATGTTTGGTTAGGCCTACTTGTTGTATGTAACTTAGAGCATGGAGGAGTCTCTTTCTTCCTCCATGCTTAGAGTTAGACCAAGTGGCTGATGATGACATGTTGATGTGACCACGTAGGCCATGTACTCTGATGTAGGCCTATAGTACTACACTACAGGAATATTTTCAGGAGCGAGGGGAACCCGTCATGAAAAACGAATAAAACTTGCCAACTTATTTTTACGATCAGCAAAAAAACAGGAAGGAAGAAGGATATGTCCACCATGTAGAAAAATGTTATGCAACCCGTCTTCGCTCGCTGTAGTGTTTGTTTACAAAAGTTATCGCTGTAACGTTATGCATAGTCGTATGCAAACCTCTCACAAAATGCTGATCAAGCATAGTGAGTGTACGTGTGTATCGCGCCGATCGATACATGTAATTGGTCAGGTGCCTTGTTGTCACCAACGTACTGAACATCCAGTATTCTGTCGAATGGGAGACGTTTGGAAGCCCGTCAAGTAGCACTTAGAGGAGCAGTCTTTCAAAACAATGTTAATTTAGGGCTGTGCGTTTTCGGATATTTTTGGAACCAGATACCCGAAATCAGGAAACTTCGGATACCCGGATACCCGTTTTCATTTTTGTTGAAAACATGCCTCCGGTGGTGTACAAATACATGTACTGTAAATGGTAACAAATTGACTTTTATAATACAGAGGATACCATGCTTAAATCGATCTTTTCTTTATTGGAGTGCAATCTCTTGAATTTAAAGATAATTGTCTGTAAAAGTGTAAACATTACATTGTTCAAGACTCACAGATTTCTGTTCGCACCGCTCAAATATTCAATCCGAATTTTAAAAAGTCGTTTACGGGTAATTGGAACCGAAAAATGGAACCGGGTAATGACCGTTTCGGTTGGGTATCCGGATACCCGGCATCACATACAACCTGCATGATAGGCATGACAAGAGGTCATGACAGTTCGTTTGTTGTGCAGACAGAAATGAATATTCATGAAAGCTTGCTTTTGTTTGGGCAATATCTCAAATTTGCATATTGCAATACATGTAATTTAAATATGCATTTTGGTTTTATCCAATAAGAATCGAGTAAAGTTCTGCAACAACATGTACATGTACATGTACATTCACACATGTACATATACACACATGTACATGTACTGTACATGTACATATACACATGCACGGTACATGTACATACATGTACACTGTGTACATGCATAAGGCCAAAAAAAAAAAATGTTGAGTTGCCCTCCACCGACCGACCGACCGACCCAAAAGTGCTGAAATCTTGGGTCGGGTTTTTTTTAAATTTTTTTGTTTTTGTTTTATTTGTTTACCCGTCTCATGGTGTGGAAACTAACTGCTGCCTACTAGATATATGTTTCCATGACAACATTGAGACACACTGCTTTTTTATTATTTGAATTTTCTAATGCTGACTGGATTTTTTATGCCATGTTATTAACCCTCCTATGTACAGTGCAGTTGCCATAGAATTGTCAGACCTTTCAAAACCTTTCAAGTTTGCTGTACTGAAGGGTTTTGAAAGGTGAGAAAACTGTCTGACAAAAGGGACCTATGAAAGGTTTTGAAAGGTGAAACAACTCTCTGAATAAACTGGTGTTGAAATGTTTCAATACCTTTCAAAGGGTATTGAAAGGTGTGGTAGTTCAGTAGCAACAAATTCTGGAGGGTTTTAAAGGGTTCATACATTATTGATAGCCATTTTGCCAGTAAGCAGATTTTGAAAGGTTTTGAAAGGTCAAACCATAGGAGGGTTAATAAGAAAATTTCCATCATTCACTTTAATTGGAATCAAAAATTGCCTATAGTAAAAGGGATACAGTACATGTATCTAAGCGTATCTATGGCAACAATACAATAAATAATTGTTTTGAATGAAAATACATACAGGATGGGTACATAAAATTGTTGATGCTCTTTGAAATTTTTTGAATTTCCTCAACCTTTGGTATTTTGTGTACACAAAACTTAATTTCATTTCTGACAAGCATTTGTACTTTTCCATGGCAACAGTAATACCACACAAATATGTATTTGTATATAATGTAAATTGTATGTTTTTTTAATGAAAATGAAGACAATTTACTTCTTCATATACATGTAATAATGTAATGCCTTTATTGATTAAAAGTACATGTAAGTTAACCGTTTTGTTGACAAATATAGTCTTTCCTGACAGATAAGTACTCTGTACATATGCATGTATTAGTTGCCATAGCAACATAAAAGCAACTGATTGTAATTAATGAGCATTAAATAATGGTTATATTCATGTACATTGAACACATTCATAAGTAAACATGTAAGTTCATCAAACCCAAATTTTGTGGAAAGAAATTGTGCTATTTTTGTTAAAATGAAAATTGACGTGTTTCCATGGCAACAAGTATAATATGAATTATGTGGTTTAATTGAATGTTACCATACCCTTATAAAACTGCTGGTACATATTTATCAACTGATGGATTTTGGAGGATTCAGGAAGGTTCCTTCCTAGCCAGAACACCTGAGGGGTTAGAGTTAAGGAACTAAATTATGACATTTACTAATAGTACGTAAATGTTTTGTTGAATAAGTTTGAAATGGAGTGGTTCTGGCTGATGAACCTTGAATTGTATTGCCGTGTGTTTTCCTTCTAAAGAGCTTGTTCTATTTTTATTTATTTTTTCTAAGTTATGAAAGCTCCCAAATTGTTACTCACAGAGCTTAGTGAAGTAACTGCTTAACCCTCCTATGCCCAGGCTGAAATTTGGCCCAGTAAGCACCGCACCCACAGACAGTCACTTGAGTATTTTTGGTTGCATTGCCAATTGTTCACACATGTGTATTTTTCTCTAAGAGTGCTGGAGTTAGTGGCAAAGTCAACCACACTTGTGTATGTCCTACATAAGTTATATGCAGAGTCACACAGAGCTGTGTATGTACTGCATAAGTTAGCAGCAGACTCGTATACAGTCGAGTGGTTTTGGTTTGACCTCCTACCATAGCCACATGTCCTTGCATTTATTTGAGTGCACTGCACAAAGTCAATGGGTTGGGAGTTACATACAAATGTTGAGTGTCTTTGATTATTAAACCTAGGGTTAAATTTAGATTTTGTGGGCCATAAGCCTGGTGTGACTTTTTTAAAGTGTCAAAATTATCACCTTTTAAAGTGTTTTTCTCACTTTATGAAGTGTCTTAATTAAAAATAAAACCAAATTAAATCTTAATCCCCCACCCCCTCTGTTAACGGGGCAGGATCACAATCAACAGGGCATGGAATCGAAATGCTAGTTTTAGATTAACTCGGTGACTGCCATAATACCCTATATGATAATGTCATATTATACTCAGACTTCCTTCAAATAACATACACACAAAAACATGTTCGTAAATTTTTTGTGACTAAACGCCACAGCCGAAAACTTTTTATTGAAAGCAAAAGAATCACCGGATACCAAACTTGTCTTGGGCAAACCGGTAAAAACATTCTGGGCACACTAGACCCAGATGGGCACCTTGGCCCGCACCAAATGGGCACACTTGCCCAAAACCAATGGGCATTTCAAAGCCCCTGGGCTGCAGTCCCAGAACCACATAAAATATGTGCACATAAAACCTTTCGGGCACCTTGGCCCAAACCACTTCAACATTATTGGGCATGTATGAGCCCTTACAATTGCTTAAATGATGATAATACCTGAATTATCAACAATACAACCACTCATGCAATAATACAATTAACAATGTTGTCAAGCCTAGGGCACAGGAACATTCCACCGTGTAAAGCATGTGAATAGCACCCAGTGTAAAAAGCCGGGTGCTGTTACCGTGCCCGACTTTCAAAATTACTGTTGGAAATGTTAATGTACATTACCCCACAAATAAAATGATTGCATTATTATGTTGACGGAATGTACCCCAAACCAAAAAACGCTACCACCTATAACTGCAAATTAAAATAACAAATAATAACAAATTTACTAAACCCTTACAGTAATCTGCCATAATAAAAGGTGGAGAAATGGGGCGGTGGTGGGTGACTGTAAAAGAAAAACAGTCTAAAATTTGTCCACCAAATAAAAATTACCACCTTCTTTGAAAGGCTGTGACAGAATGCCAAAAATTTTCTAGCACCCGCCAAAAATTGTTGTTCCCTGATCATAGAAGAACAACCATTGGTTAACAGTAAAACTTGTTCCTATTGGCTATTGAGTGCTCTCCTGATTGGACAAAATGAAGCTTTATGATTGGCTGCACAGCCTCAAACCCTGAAACCCACTTTGTTACAAAATTTGCAATGGTCTTTCATGCAGTTAAGCTTGCACCATGCAAACACACACAAAACAGCTCTGTGCATGTCTGATGTTCACAGTACTAGCTTGTCACTGAGTGGCTAAAGTCCCATGCACAGGATCCCTCATTTGCATCACACACAGTATAAAACAAACACACACAGTGCTAGTGTGACCTGCATACACATGCAGTGAGTGACACACAAACCAGTAAGATGTATCTTATTACATACAGAGCTGTACATATTATGTACTGTACATGTATTATGTGCAATACAAAAAAGGTAACTGTTATCTGAATATAAAGCATACACATGCAGTGAGTGACACACAAACAAGTAAGATGTATCTTATTACATACAGAGCTGTACATATGATGTACTGTACATGTATTATGTGCAATACAAAAAGTAACTGTTATCTGAATATAAAGCATTTGATCCTTAAGGGATAAAATGTGTTACCATTGCTGCTGCATAAATGAGCCAGTAATTTTCAATCAGGATATCTTCATTTTAAACTAGGGCATCGATTCTGTGCGCTGTCAAAAGTCTGCTCAGATCATGATGATACGGTCCCTTTAAAACTGGTTACTGTACATGTAACTTTATGTGAATTCATGATTACAGTGAATTTATTGTGTTAGTGTGCTTGAAACGTTTTGTAGAAAATGCTCGTCTTTTAATTACAGCTAAAATGTAGAAATCAGTAGTACACTCGCAGGGAAGTGGCGCAAGATGCAACTAAATTGTAAATATTTTCTTATTTGGACATTGTTGTATCAAATGATTAATTATTTTGTTTTCTTAATTTCAGAATTAAAAAAACAACCATTATGAACAACTTTATTATACTTTATTATATCTTTATTATTTTTCCAGATTGATGGTACAGAATCCTCTTCAACAAATTTATTTATTTAAATTTTATACAGAAAATAGAAGATTACAAATGAAAACAAAATTGTCAGCAAGAGTCCAAAACTTATTGATTATGTTGGCAAAACTGCCTTTATGAGTATACTTACTTTTGATGAAAATCAGTTTATTTACATTTTTTTTTAAATCAGCGAAAATAATTTGTCAGATTTGAGTTGTGGACGGACGAAGTTTTAGATGATCAATTGTACATGTAAAAGGGATGATGAATCCGCTTTCAATAATCTCAACTTTAAAAAAGCTGGCAGCTTTAAAAGAAATTCTCTTCAATTGTTTGTATTTTTATACAATGTGTACAATGCGTACAATGCTTTCTAACTCCCTAGGCCCATTTGCTTACACATAACCTGAATCCTTCCTAACTCCCTAGGCCCATTTGCTTGTACACATAACCTGAATCCTTCCTAACTCCCTAGGCCCATTTGCTTACACATAACCTGAATCCTTCCTAACTCCCTAGGCCCATTTGCTTACACATAACCTGAATCCTTCCTAACTCCCTAGGCCCATTTGCTTACACATAACCTGAATCCTTCCTAACTCCCTAGGCCCATTTGCTTACACATAACCCTTTCAATCCCATTGTGCCAAATTGGCTCAAAGTTACATTCCAGTTGGATACCATGGAGTATTTTTGGCACACAAAAGTGCAGGTCCCTTGGTCCCCGCAGTGCCAAATGGCACTATGGCCATCTTGGTGGTAATCACTATGTCAACAGCGCCCTCTTTTGGCAGTGCGGTTACAAAACGGCAGCGTGGCGTGTTTAAATAGTTACCACAACGCGTCCCTTCACGATCAGACATGGACGGCGATGAGAGAACATATTTTTGGGAAGAAATCTTTGCTGATAGCGGGTCTGACATGTCCTCAGGCGAATCTTTCTTCCCCACCTCGCCGGGAAGACAGTGATGAGGAGCATATCCCAACCTCATCATCTTCATCGGAAAAGCAGAATTTCCGGTCTGGATGGCGTGCAGCAAGTGCCCCGGACTATAAGCGTGGCGACCGCCGTGCAATTTACAGAACACAGGTTGTACTCAAGATTACAGTAAGTTCTCACCCCTCCAAATCTTGCAACTGTACATTTGTCAAGCAGTATGGGAATTGATGGTAGAAGAGACCAATCGTTATGCAGCCCAAACTTTGTCTGCAGACACAGCCAATCCGCCTAGTGCTTGGACTCCTGACAAATGTTCCAAATGATAACTTCGTCGCATTACTTCTATCCATGGGCATCAACAAAAGACCCGATACAGCATGCATTGGTCCCGTCCGAAGTCCTACGAGAGTCCTGTATTAAATCGACCATGGCTCGTAATAGATTCACGGCAATCCTTGATTTTGCACCTCGCCAACAACCAAGCTGAAGACAAATCCCCCTGACAAACTTTCAAAGTTAGCCCTCTACTGGACATTGTACTGCCATCCTTTCTTCGGATCTATAAGCCTGGAAGAAACCTCTCACCGGACGAGACTATGGTAAAATTCAATGGGCAGAATCGGCTTCAAACAGTACATGCCACGAAAGGCTGCCAAAATGGGGATTGAAATACTTTTCTTTGAAGCAGTGGAAACCGGGTACACTTGTGCATGGAGCTTGTTCACGGGGTCTCAACCCATGTCGCCACCAAGTAAAACCACCATTGCTTATGCTGCAACGCACCATCCCCCAATCTTCCGCAACAAGGCAAAATAGTCTTGAATCTACTGAAAGGACTAGAACATAAAGGGACATTGCATCTATATGGATAATTGGTTCAATAGTCCGGCTCTGGTATCCAAGTTGTCACAGCTAGGATTTGGAGCTTGTGGAACTGTGCGATACACCACACGAGAGCATTCCAGATTTTGCAAACCCCAAAACACCACACATGACAAGAGATGCTGATCCCCAGTTTTATCAAAAAGCAGGCCAACTATCGTCGTATGGCGGGATACTGACGTGTCACTCTCCTGACAAACTATGGTGATTGCAGTGTCACCACAAAACAGATTCGCAGCAGGAAGAGTTCGACTGGATATCGTGAGCAAAAAACCATCCATAGTCAATGATTATAATAAATATGGGAGGGTGTGATCTAGCAGGCCAATTATGCAAATATTATACGCACAATCACCGAACACTAAAATGGTGGAAAAAGATTATTCGTCACCATGCTAGACATTTGTTTATTGAATGCTACTATCGTCTACAATAGCATCCTACAAACAGTCGCTTGTCAGGTTTGGAATTCGGGTGAAGGTGATGAGGGTCTCCTTTCCACCTGGAAGTATAACCCAGCACAGCATGCAAATCAACTCATGGTTCCAGGCCTTCAAGTCAACATCCACACTTTCCTGGGCCTTGATCGCAGAAAGCGGAACTGTGTTGTATGCAGTACAAAGTTTAAGAGAAGACAAACTACGTATGATATGTAAACATTGTCATAAGCCAATGTGTAGTGCCATGCTTCGAGAAATTTCACAGCCAATGATTCAAGTTCATTCCCCTTGCAATCTCTGCCCTCCCTCTCCACCCCCCCTCCTCTCTTCAATGTTGGACGCACTCGTATGATATGTAAACACTGCAAACCCAACTCGCCCTCCATTAACAGCCCCAGAATTTACCCATGTGAGTGGCCTGGACAACAGCCTTAGATGCAACATTAGTGAGGGGTGCAAACGATCAGTGGTTAAATCTGGATGGCCCTGGGACTGTATGTACCTTGATCAGTTTAGTGACATATTTCCATGCACTGTAATAGTTGTGGTGAGCTAAATAATTATGAACCTTAACCACCGCTGAGTTCTGTCAAGTTTTCAGCGACATGTGATGATGCAGCCCCCGAACGGTGTGAAATTCTTGAGAACACGCCCTTGAATACATGCCCGTGCGATGCCATGTTTCAAACGCCTTAGTAACAACTTTATCGGCGGCCAGACCTACGAAGCGTCGGGAGAAGCACAGCTGTACAAAGTTTAAGAGAAGACAAACTCGTATGATATGTAAACATTGTAATAAGCCAATGTGTGTGCCATATGCTTCGAGAAATTTCACCCAATGATTCAAGTTCATTCCCCTTGCAATCTCTGCCTCCTCTCTCCCCTCTTCAATGTTGGACGACTCAGTATGATATGTAAACACTGCAAACCCAACTCGCCCCTCATTAACAGCCCTGAATTTACCCATGTGAGTGGCCTGGACAACAGCCTTAGATGCAACATTAGTGAGGGGTAAACGAGTCAGTGGTTAAATCTGGATGGCCCTGGGACTGTATGTACGCAGTCAGTTTAGTGACATATTTCCATGCACTGTAATAGTTGTGGTGAGCTAACAATTATGAACCTTTAACCACCGCTGAGTTCTGTCAAGTTTCAACGACATGTGATGATGCAGCCCGCAATCGGTGTGAAATTCTTGAGAACACGCCCATTGAAGTACATGTACCCGCCGATGCGATGCCACATGTTTCAAACGGTAACAACTTTATCGGCCAGACCTTTACGGTGAGAAAGCGCCGGGAGAAGCCAGTAAGCTGTACAAAGTTTAAGAGAAGACAACCTCAGATATGATAAGTAAACATTGTAATAAGCCAGTATTGCAGAAAAGTGTAGTGCCATATGCTTCGAGAAATTTAGCCAGCCAATGATTCAAGTTCATTCCCCTTGCAATCTCTGCCCTCCTCTCACCCCCTTCAGTATTTGGACGCACTTTTCGTGTGATATGTAAACACTGCAAAACCCAACTCGCCCTCCCATTTACAATGCCCTGAATTTACCCATGTGTGGTGGCTCGGACAACAGCCTAGATGCAACATTAGTGAGGGTGCAAACGATCAGTGGTTAAATCTGATGGCCCTGGGACTGTATGTAAACGCTGGATCAGTTTTATGGTGACATATTTCCATGCACTGCAAATAGTTGTGGTAGAGCTAAATAATTATGAACCTTTAACCACTGAGTTCTGTCAAGTTTCAACGGCTATGTGATGATGCAGCCTCAATCGGTGTGCCAAATTCTTGAGACACGCCCATTGAAGTACATGTACCCGCGATGCGATGCCACATGTTTCAAACGCAGTAACAACTTTATCGCCAGCCAGACAACTTACGTAGAAAGCGTGGGGAAGCACAGCTGTACAAAGTTTAAGAGAAGATGGCAAATCAGATGATATGTAAACATTGTAATAAGCCAATGTGTGTGATGCCATATGCTTGAAGAAATTTCACAGCCAATGATTCAGTTCATTTCCCTTGCAATCTCTGCCCTCCCTCCACCCCTCCTTCAATGTTGGGCCTTTTCGATTGTGATATGCCAAACACTACCAAACGCCCTCCACCCCTTAACGGCCTGAATTTACCCATGTGAGTGGCCTGGACAACAGCCTTAGATGCAACATTAGTGAGGTGCAAACGTCCAGTGGGTTTAAATCTGGATGGGCCCTGGGAGGACTGTATATGCGCTTGATCAGTTTAGTGACATATTTCCATGCACTGTAATAGTTGTGGTGAGCTAAATAATTATGACCTTTTAAACCACCACTGAGTTCTGCGTTCCAAGTTCGCGACATGTGTGATGATGCAGCCATAATCGGTGTGAAATTCTTGAGAACACGCCATTGAAGTACATGTACCCGTGCGATGCCACATGTTTCAAGCGCAGTAACAATGGCTTTCTTTATCGGCCAGACCTTTACGAAACGCGTCGGAGAAGCACAGCTGTACAAAGTTTGAAGAGACAAGCTCGTATGATATGTAAAGCTTGTTATAATAAATAGTGGGAAATATCCTTGATGCCATATGTTGAGAAATTTCACGTAATGATTCAAATTCATTCCCACTTGCAATCTCTGCCCTCCCTCTCCACCCCCTCTTCAATGTTGGGGCCTTTTCGTATGATGTAAACACTGCAAACTAACTCGCCTCCATTAACAGCAGCCCTGAATTTACCCATGTGTGGTGGCCTGGACAACAGCCTTAGATGCAACGTGTGAGGGTGGCAAACGATCAATGGGTTTAAATCTGGATGGCCTGGGACTGTAGTATGCGCTTGATCAGTTTAGTGACATGTTCCATGCACTGTAATAGTTGTGGTGAGCAAATAATTATGAACCTTTAACCACCCTGAGTTCTGTCAGTTTCTTGACATGTGATGATGCAGCCCGCCAATCGGTGTGAAATTCTTGAGAACCGCATGTTAGTACACATGTGCCGATGCGATGCCACACATGTTTCAAAGCAGCAGTAACAACTTTATCGGGCCAGACCTTTCGAAAGCGTCGGGAGAAGCACAGCTGTACAAAGTTTAAGAGAAGACAAACTCGTATGATATGTAAACATTGTAATAAGCCAATGTGTGTGAGTGCCATATGCTTGAGAAATTTCACAGCCAATGATTCAAGTTCATTCCCCTTGCAATCTCTGCCCCTTTCCCTCCCCCTCTTGCCAATGTTGGGCCAGCACCGCCAACCCAACTCAACATTGAAGAGGGGAGAAAGGAAATACGTACACTTGTAACTCATCCCAAACAGAAGCGATTTGACAGCTCTTATATGTGCACATATTTTAATTACTGATTTCATATATTGGGCCATGATAATTGTACTATTTATCTGTTATTGTACACTTCTTTTAATGGACATTGAAAGAAGCAGTGTCACATGGGGTCAATGCACAGAGCAATCAGTTCGAGCAAATCTGCAAGACAATAAAATACTAACATTGCTTATATTACCTTCTTTTTCATTGTAATGTTTTACACTGTCAGAGAAAATGTGCATCGAGCATTTTGTTAGCCTGAGTCCATTAGTTGCTCTAAGTTGCTTGTAAAAGTACTCTTCTGTGACCCCTCTTATACAGTATTTCCTTATACCTGAAAGACTAATAACCCTTTCAATCCATTGTCATGCGAGGGCGGCTAAACACACAAACTTAGTAAAAATACCTCTGGTAAACAAGAGAGTCATTTCACTGACAACAGTGTGGTAACCAATGCATTAAGTAACAAAATATCTATTGGTATTGAAAGGGAATAACCTGAATCCTTCTAACTGCCTAGGGCCCCTTTACTTTAACTGAATCCTCCAAAATCAACTGATAGCAAAGAAGCACATGACATGTATGCACACATGTGTTTTCTAATCTGTGATACATGTACATGGCCCACGGACCTCCCCCTGCATGCATGGAGCAATAAGCAGTGTTACGACGCACCTTGGAATCACTACAACAAACATGGATGTGTACCATGGAAAGGCAAGTATGCATAATAACCTCAATCTCAAAATCCTTCACTTTAGCATGTAGCAGCTAACCTCAATCCTTCCAAAATCCTTCACTTTAACTAAAAGAAAATTTTGGAGATTTGGGAAGGAATTATAGGGCACTATAAACTAGTTTATAAAATAATCACTCTATGATGGTATTCATACTTGGGTCATTTAATTTCAAGGAAAGTACAATGTGATATTGTTTTCATTATTTAGAAATCTTTTGTTTTAATTGTTAGAACAACTTTTCGATAAGGCTGTGGTGAGCATGTGTGGTTTGTTGGAAGTTATGGGTTAGTGATCATCATGGATATATCAAAACGTGGTGTTATAAGTTTTATATAAAAACATGTTTATATAAATCCAAGTACTTGTGTGGAAAATAAAGGCATGAATCAATTATATAAAAGGGGACTGGGCCAAAGTCATGGACAGCCCCTTTTAAAGCCCAAAAACCGACTTTCCCAGGCCATGGCCTTTAAATAATTAGGAAAAGACCCCTTTACTAATAGATTTCAAAAAGCTGTCATTGTTAAAAACGACTAACCAGCTGTCTTTACGGTTCACAACTGTAGCCAGTATAATGGCTAGGTGGCCCCT
>CM055836.1:10052759-10099075 GCA_029582265.1 Zoroaster sp. YZ-2022
GATACCAAACATACCTTTGATAAGTTATACATGGATGTACATTCTGTTTGACGTGTTATCGTTTTCAACTAATTGTGAATACAAATTCAAATCTGTGATGCATTTTCACACTAGATTGCAATGTATGTACTCCAAATGCAGGTTTTGTTCCCCCTACAAGATTACTGGGATGTAAGATGGTAATGATACCAAATATCCCTTGATAAATTATACATGGATGATAAATTACGCTGAACACAGTTAGTGGGTGTAGCATGCGGCTTAAAGCTAATAACAGCTGACAGTGGTCAATGTTTTATCCAATCAGATTGTCTTAACTGTCTTGGGAGTTTATGAATCATTATATTTTATACCATTGTCAAAATGCACATGTGTTTTTCAAATGTTTCATTGAAGCATTCTTATATGAACAACAATTTCTGGAAGTAAGGTATATTTTGTGTAGATGTGCTTAATTGCCAGGAAATGAGGACTCAACTGAAACAAAATTTAAGTCTGCCCATCTTTTTGGCTGTTTTTTTTGGGGGGGTTAAATAATGAATAATGAAATTTTCAAAGTGGTGCCAAAATTCTGACAAACTAATAATCAACTTTCATTGGCCTTAGAGATATACATTGTAACGAATGAATACAATTCTCAACATTTTGAGAAGAATGAAGATTCAATGAGGTGACTTTAGTTAGAACGTTTTTCAGTATGGGAAAGAACACCACCCTCTGTGATCTTGTGTTGGGGATCTAAATTTAAACATGAGTATTCCCAATTTCCTCCCAGCATTGAGCTGAAAACGTTAGATTGGTTTCTACACATAATGTTCATCCTCTACAAGGATGGAGGTACATACATGTACTTATCTTTTACCAATAGTGCATATGGGCTTAAAGTTTAAAAATGAATCAAACCCAAATGAATATCTAATTGTCTCCAAGTCCCTCCCTGCCAACTTCATTTATAATTCCATGAAAACAACTTAATACTATTAACAAATATTTGTCATAATTTATAGATGATGCAACAGCGAGCAGTTTCAACCTACGGCGTCCTGTAACTGCCATCTGACATTACAACATTTCAAACCCATGAGGAATTCTCAAGCAACAGCTTGGAGGCAGCTGACAGCCATCATTAGTCATGTAGGAGTTTGTGATCCCTGAAGAGTGTAACTAAGGATACTGGGTGCAGTGTTATCACTGTATATACATGTACATTGTAAGTGTAAATCAGCTTTGTAAAAATGCAATATTGTCCAAGTTCACAAGACAATAATGTTAATGGATGGAAAGAGACTTCAAAAATGAAAGTTACAAAAACAACTATTCAAAGGCATTAACCCAAGTACTCATGACCCACTTTATTATTGGATTATTTATTTGATAATGTTTGCAAAACTGCCTCTAAAAGTATCCTTACATTAATTAACAAATAAACCTGTAAAAGTGTCTGCAAAATATTTGGGAGAAAATATAAATTTTCAAATGTGATGTTTTCACAAGCAGTTAATTGACTTAATTTTTAGGATTCTTAAGTTCTGGGCAATAATTTCCTTTTTCTTAAGAATAATAGCACCTCAGACAAAACTATTTTTAGATTATAATTCTGCCTGAATTGTTATAAAAACATTGTCCTCTCTCTCCTGTTGTTATGAAAAAAAATATATATTCCCATTTCCCCGTAAAAAAAAAATCAGAGTTGGCATGGTCTTCCTTTGAGAGTCTTCACATATTGGTTTCTGTGTAGATTCATTTATGAAGGCACATTGTATATTTCATGTAGACCAACATTTAATCCAGTGAAGTGACAAGTGCCCAATTATTTACCTTTAAATCTTCTTTGATGTTATAGATGATGGTGATTCCCCCTCTCCCACACTTTTAACATTTGTGGTTGTGATGGCGATGCCTGTGTGTGGAAAATATTATGTTGTGTATATATTTACTTTGTTTATTTCTTATTGACCGTAGTGTGGATTTGCTATTGATCATCAATCCTACATTACAAGATAAGTGTCAGACGGATGATGCCCTACAACCTGGAGGAGACTAAACCACCTCTTTATTGGAATCTTAAGGAGAATACAACGTGTGAATGCAACAGACAATAGACTTAAATCCATCTCATGGGCTTCTTCAGAAAATGCATACAGTAGCAAGTGTTGGCGTATGATGAAGTGCATATCAACATAGATCCCAAGATGATTTGGAGACGTATGGTTGCCCTACAACAGACTAAACCTCCTCTTCTCTAGTCTTGGAAAATACAAGCATATTGCTGTGCAGTCTTCTTGGAATTGTAAGGAGAATAACAGCATGTGAATGCAATGAACAATACATGTAGACTTGAACCCATCTCATGTGCGTCTCAAGGAAATGCGAAAAGCGGGTAAGTTTCATAAATGATGTAATGAGAATTAGATTACGTAAGTTGCAGTTTTTGTAAGTGCACAATTTGCAAGCACAATCGTTCAAATGTCCAATAAACTAGTGCAGTGAATCAAAAAATTTGAAGATGAAGGTGATTCCTTCTTTTTTTTGTAAAAGGGGCTCGCAATGGTACCCCCTGCTTTATATTAACCTTACCAGGACGGGAGCAAAATTCAAATTCAATATGAAAATTTTGCGATGGTGCAGTACCGTAATTTCCGGAATATAAGCCGCGCGGTGTATAAGCCGCACTACCCCAAAATCACCAAAACAAGATTCATGCGTCAACATATAAGCCGCACACACAGAGGCCCGCCGGACGCCACTCACTGTCGTACATATCGCCACAAAGGGGGTCATTGTGTTGTGTTCGAGTCAAAATGTATTGAAAGAGACACAATAGCATACCTGCCAACCTTGACAAGTGAAAATTTGTAAATACTAATAGTAAAGTTTTGCACATTTTACGCATGTCCGAATATCCGAAATACATGTGCATGTACAGGAATCAACGGCACTGCTTGT
This sequence comes from Zoroaster sp. YZ-2022, assembly GCA_029582265.1. Lineage (NCBI taxonomy): Eukaryota > Metazoa > Echinodermata > Asteroidea > Forcipulatida > Zoroasteridae > Zoroaster > Zoroaster sp. YZ-2022. The sequence continues at coordinate 10,055,706 of CM055836.1, forward strand.
GGGATCGATGTTTCTTCGACTCCACGTGTTTCTTGACATCGTTAAGGCCACCGGTCCCATGGCTAATGCAGAAATCCATGCTGCATATTTTACAAAATTCGTGAAGTTCCCCAAGTTTGGAGGCAGTCATAACTGGGTAGCTTTCTGAGTATTTATCTTGAAATTTCTGCACTGCAGCTTTCTGCGACATTTTTATTTTTCTGTTCCGTTCCCGGCCGTATCAGTATAAATTATTTACGGCATTCGGGAATGTCGAACGTCGAATCCCGCTGGTTGCCTGCTTTCTGCACAACGTACATGTAATCACTACAACGGCAACCAACGAAAGCGATGACTCATCGCCTGCTACGTAACGAATTTTCCTATTGGCTCCTTCCGTGAACTACGATATAGCGAATTTTCCCATTGGCTCTCTGGTACACGCATGGCATAGACTACGATCTCGTCAGGATTCTGATGTCGCTGGCGCTAAAACGTTGCAACGGTTTTTTCAGAAGTTTTGAATAAATCTGTGTGTATCGAGGTCCGCTCACTAAAACTGACAATGACCAGACCATTTTCGCTACGAACAATAAAGGCTTTTAGTTTCTGTCTGTTTACCAACGATTTTTGCTTAATTGTGCATTGTGTTTTGTTCTTCAAGATTCATACCTCGGCGTATAAGCCGCACCACGTATAAGCCGCAGGCAACTTTTACCGTGTCAAAATCAACGTATAAGCCGCGGCTTATATTCCGGAAATTACGGTAATAATATATATACTACTCAAACAATTTAGGGAACACCGGATTTTTAACATCAAGTAGGTTTAAAATGTTCCATAAACTGGGATTTTCATTTGCAACCCCCTCTCTCTTTCAGTAGTCATGTCATGAAATGTGTAATCACTACATGCATCCTTTATCGTCTGTTTGATTGTGCAGTTGTTTCTCATCAATTCTGTGAAACATTGTGTTTATCTGAAATAAATGATCTTGCTTTAACTGAGATTATTCCAGTGTTCCCTGAATTGTTTTGAGGAGTGTAATTCATTTCCTTCAAATGGTGTGTAACTAAACAAAAAAGTATGGTACATGTTGTAGGAATTTTCTATTTTTTGTTAGATTTGAAATGTAAGCCTCTAATTTGTCATTTTGGTTGGTAAGCAACAAGTAGTTTCATATTGATTTCTGGTTTTGATTTGACATGGTTGTATTCTCACATTTTGAAAATAACCCTAGTACAAAACTGTCTCATCATCTTACAGTAGTTTCCAAAAGTCAAATTCTAATGACGTGCTTTTGATAAAAATCCTGCGAGTTCATATAGGACGCTAACTGAAATTTGTGTTTTGTCATGAAAATGCAATAATTTAACCGTATATAATTCATGTTCAAAACTGATCATCCTGCAGTAGTTTAAAGGTTTACAGAAATTAAAACTTGTATACTGTTTAATAAATCAATAATGCTATTAAACTCAACCTTGCTATCTTATTCTGTGCAAAAAATGCTTAGTATAGCAAATAAAATGGAATTTGAACCAAAAATCTTGGCACCCCACTTTTTCCCACGATAAAATCAATGCAGCGTACCACGTGACCTCCTACGTCACATCTAGAACCTTGCAGGTCGCGTCGCCCCCGGCGTACGCATTGTCTCGGTAACACACAAAAAAATATATTCCCGACGTTTTTCAAAGCAAATTTTGCCTCTAAATTCGGCATGCCAGCACGGTGTATTGTAGCAATACAAACCAGGATGGGGTCAGCCTCCACAAGTTTCCGAAACGCCCCCAAATTAAGGAAGATTTGGACAGCCAAAGTGAGATTGACGAGGGCCTGGACCGTCCGCTTCAAGCGATGCAGTGATCACTTCAACGAAGACGACTTAGATGAATCCCACGTTTTACACATTAAATTCGGGATTTCAAAACACAGGCTGCTAAAAAAGGGTGCCATTCCATCACGAATAAACCAGTGAAAATGCCATCCACAACGGATCAACGAAGAGCTGAGCTTTCGGCCAAACGGAGCAGGAAAAAGGTGAGTCTTGTCCGTGTCCGGAAATAAGGCACCTTCCTTGTCGACCGGGTTTGTATTCGGTTTGTCAAAACTATGCTCAAACAAACGGGCATGATGAATGAATTATCTTCATACTCGTTTGTTGCCGTGGAACAAAACGTCTCGCATAGAAATAATCTCAACATGTAATTTCTTTTTCAATCCAGCATTTTCAGGAGTAGGCCTATATTTTTTGGGGGGCCAAATGCAGTTTCTTGGTGACCCTTTTTTTTCACAAATAACATCTTGGCATGAATGGTTGGGGGCTGACAAACATGATTGAATCTTTTGTGTATCGTCCATGTACGTATTTCACCGCACTCGTGAAATGACTCACTTACCTTTGGCTCTAAAAACTTACAAAACTATGGTGTATTACTGGTTGCATAAACTTATCCAAGTCGTGCTTGTTACAAAAATAAAAATCATAGTGAAATTGTATGATTTACTGGAAAGTTAGTGCTTGTGAAACTGGAAAAAGTTGTTTAAACCACTGATTTTACTAGATACAAATAGTAAGAGATTTAAATGACCTCAATTGTTTTTCACGAATATCTGTGATTTTATTGTTCTTTGCCGTCAATGAGCTGTTGTTTGTGGAAACCAAAAGATATGAATGCATTGCATTTGCAATGATTTTTTTAAAGAAATACCGATCCTCAAATTGGACACATTCCTTATAGAAGAAGCGAACGAAGACTACTTAATTCGTTGTTGTTTACGTTGGTAGTGGATAATTATTGCGAAAATGAAACATTAATATCATGGTTATGGAAAGAAATCTTTTTTTGACAAAATGTTAACAGCAGTTTTTACACATTTCAAAGTTTTTGCAAAAAATTTAACCACCTTCCATTTTATTGGTATTTCAAGAATATTGATTAATAGTTTTGAGAGCCTCTCCAAATTAAACCATTTTATTTTAAAAATCTAAATAATATTTTTATTTTCAAATTTTTTATTTTCTAGCTCCATTTTGGGAACAAAATTTGTGCATCCATGCTTGGTCCATTTAAAATAAACCCAAAAAATTAAAAAATGTTCCTTAATTTTTGTGTATATTTCTTTTGCATCAGCGTATGCTACCAAGAAGCAGCAGCAAAGAAAGCCCGCCCCACCAAGTCTAGCAAGCAGATTTCTGTACCCTACCAAAGAAGAGTTGATTTCGTCCCACTGCAGTCGATTCAACCTTAAATAGAAAGTTACCAATAGACATTTATCATGCTGCAGCCATTTTTTGTTTTTCAATCATTCAAATTAATGTAACCAAACTGAGGCTGGGAGGAAAAATAGTCTGGTCCCATTTTATGACATGAGAATTATAACTAACAGTGTAGTTGTGCATACAGGGAACCTGACAAAGATGACCGTAGTGTGATGAAGGTCTATTAAGTATTAGTCATAATTATTGTAAGCGAAATAGAGATTGATGTGTGTGGTTGAGCAGTTTTATTATGATCATTGTACACTCGCGATGAACCTGTAATACATGAACAGTATGTTGTATTATATAAATTGTTACTTGAGAGCACATAGAGTGAAAAGCAGAGGTACACATGTACACTCTGATCTGAAAGAACATTATACGTAGTCTCGGTTTTTGAGTGGGGATTGCTGTACATCTTTGATACAGAGATTTTTTTTGTCACGTTTTTTACCATTGCGGAATCTTAATATCGACTGTAAAGCATCAATAGCATACTGAAATACTTCAACCCTATTGAACAAGAGTTTTCAAATCAACGGTTAAAAAAGTAGAGATGTACAACTATAGTGATGAACCGGTGGTAGGTGGTTCAATCTAAAATTGTTACTTGAGATTTAATCAACAATTTTTTTTTAAATGACAGTCACTTAGACTCAATGACATTCTTATATTCTAAATGTATTTTACTGTCGTATTTTACATTGATATACATTTACACACAAAGTGCACAGGCTTGTATAAATGCCAACAAGTCTAAGTTTTGAAGAAAGAGTTGGAATCATATACTTTTTGTTTACGTTAACATGTTCAAATGTAAATTGATGTGAATTCCGATATTTCAATGTGTAAAGGCCACTACTGATACACCCTTCCAAAAACAACACATGGATATAAAGCCTCAACACAAAATACCAAAATAATGCATCAATTAATCCTTGCTACAGATTCTGATAATAATAAAATCCCCCCCACAGAAGTGTGGGCTGAGTCTACGAGCGAATACTTACCTGGAGGGCCATCTACCGATGCATATTTCCCTAATATAGCAGAACAATACGCTAAGACTTTTCACACACAATAGCGCCCTCTACTACCCATGCTGCCCTGCGGCATCACGCCACGTTTATCTTCCTCTTTTCTCGAGCGTTCATAGAACACCCCAGAGAGGTCGATCGAGCATAGTGGGGAAGGAGCGGGGGGAGCGCCCTCCAGGTAAGTATTCGCTCGTAGACTCAGCCCACACTTCTGTGGGGGGGAGTCTACATCACTCTACTTACCTGGAGGGCCATCTACCGATGCATAGAGTACCACCGAAGATAGGCGGTGGGGAATGCGAGATGCTATTGCGTGACCATGAGGCAAAGGCCATCGTCGATGGCCCCCATCCAAACCCACTCCACCGGAAGCGGTGGTAAGTAGGATGAGATGCCCCCAGCGATAACGATATGCGCCAGAACAAAGGGAGCAATCAAAACCACTGAGCAAAGGACGGGCTAATGACAAGAAGCCCGTAAATACACCAATAAAGGAGCGTCTGAATAGACGAGCCCATTAGCACAAAAACAAAAGAAATATTGGGCTAACGCAATATCCCAATATGATAAGCGGCCCGAAAGACTTGCGAATGCAAGACACCCGGGAAGCCGTTAAGAACCCCTAACTGAGGCAAAATCCAGGAATAAATGGAGGACGCATGCGGACGTCGAACGTCACCAAAATTATCAAATCAATGCATGATGTGTACATGGATTACAAATCAAACAAAAACAATTGAAAAGGGTACTCACCATTTCATAGTGACGGCTGCACAGGAGGCTTGTGACGTCGACGAACGCCGCCGCGCAGTACTGTCCTGCCAGCTCTACCCTCGGTCTGGACGACATCCTTGAGGTAACACTCCGAAAAGGTGTTGGCCGACTTCAACAACCGCCTGGGCGATATCTGCCATGGGGACGCCTTAAAGTAGGCCCATGGCGTCGACGCTGAGCGGATGTCATGGGCTCGGAAGCGTGTTATCCGCCTCCGGCCACTCACTCAGGGCGAGCGGATAGCTGTAATCAGCCAGCGTGTAATAGTGTCCCGAGACGCTGGCGGAAGGGACCCAAAGTAATAAACAATTGTTTATGTTCGGCCCGAACCTGTTTGGTGCGGTGGGCGTACCGCGAGCGCCCTGACTGGGCACCAAAGCTTATCTGCGTTCACCGCTGAAAAGGACTTTAAGTCGGCAACAAAAACGTCTGGCGGCGAGAAGTCACTCGACTGATTTTTCGTCAAGAAACCCGCTCGCGGTATGAGACGGACCCCACCCGGTTCCCACCGGATGTGGCTGTCCTCCACTGTCAAGGAATGTAGTTCACTACGGCAACGAGCTGTAGCGACCGCCATAAGGAAAACCGCCTTGATGGATAGATGGAACAAAGAGGCGCTACCCATCGGCTCGAAGGGTGCCCTCGAAAGTGTATCTAACGTTTGAAACAAGTCCCAAGACGGTACGAGTTTACGTACGGGGGGACGTTCCACAAACATACCTAGAATAAGATGGTGGAGGGTGTTATTGTCAGACACTGACGAACCATCCGGAAACCCAGTATGGATTGCGGCAATCGCCGAATGATAATTTTTAACTGTCGTTACAGCGAGGCCGCTATCAAACAGATAGAATAAAAATTCACCCACCGCCCCTACAGAAGAATTGGCGGGACGATGAGAGTGGAGTTTACACCATCTAAAGAAATGACGTAGTCTGCTGTTGTAGACCTTCCTGGTGGAAGATCTACGGCCGCCTGCCGCCAACTCCGCAGCCCGGACCGAAAGGCCTGATGCGCGGAAGGATCGGGAGACAATACCCAGCAGGTCAGGTGAAGATTCCCCGGAGCTGGGTGCAGGTAGTTCGACCCGGGCTGGAAAAGAATGTCCGGCCTGCGGGGGAGAACCACCGGCCTGTGGACCAGGAGTCGGAGAAGCCTGGGAAACCACGCCTGGCGGAGCCAAAACGGAGCCACGAGGAAAACTTTGCAATCGTCCTGCTCTATCTTGGCCAACACCCTCGCGATCAGGGAGAGCGGGGAAAGCGTAGGCCAGAAGGCCCTCCCACGAGATCGCTAGAGCGTCTGTCCGCCAGGCATTGGGGTCGTAAACCCTCGTACAATAAACCGGGAGCTGGTTGTTGTGCGAGGTCGCAAACAAGTCCACGTGAGGACGGTCGATCATGTTGAAGATCAATTGTACCACCGAGGGGAGAAGGGTCCACTCTGTAGGGACAACCCGCCCCCGAGACAGGGCGTCGGCCAATGAATTGTCCACGCCCGGGATGTGAATCGCTGACAAGGTGATGTTGTAGCGAATGCACCAGTGGAGAAGGTCCCACGTCAAGGCGCACAGTTGCCCCGAGCGTGTTCCCCCCTGGCGGTTGATATAGGCCACGACAGTGGTGTTGTCGCTGATCGGTCGACCATACCCCAGCCGCCTGCAGTGGGGGCAGACTGGCCCCCCATCCGGACAGCGACGCATCCGTCGTGATGGTCACCGACGGTTGCGGGCGCCGAAAAGACCGGCCCTTCATGAGGTTGTCGGAGGACATCCACCAACGAAGGTGCGGGACCAGGAAAGGAGCGGTCGGAATCGGGCAGTCGATGGAATGCCGGCTGGGCCGGAACACCGACAACAGATGGAGTTGGATCGGGCGCATGCGTAGTCTGCAAAAATCGATGAGATCGACCATGCTGGCCATGAGACCCAACAACTTCAACCAGGCCCGGGCGGAGCCACCACCCCGGCAGAAAAAGCGACACGCATTGGATGAGATTGTCACCCGCCCGGAGTTGGCCGGGCGAGACTCGCACAGAGGTCGAGCTGGGCCCCAAGAAGACGGAGTCTGCGAGGGACCGGTGCGACTTCTCGGCATTGACGATGAAGCCGAGATCGCCGCCATCCGCCATGTCTGTGCCACTGCGGCGGCCGTTGCCGCGGGAGCGGTACGACAATCCAATCGTCCAAGTACATGAACACCGAGATCCCCGTTGCCGCAGTGCCTTCCCGATCACTCCCGCCACCCGGGTGAACACCCTGGGGAGGTGGAAAGACCGAAGGGAGAGCGACAAACTTCGTACATGGCGTTGTCGTACTGGAACGGAGGAACTCCCGGTGTTCCGGACGAATCGGGACATGGAGATAGGCATCCCGCAAGTCCAAACTCGCCGCCCAGGCCGGGGGGCAGATGGACTCGAGAATTACCTTTAAAGTCTGCATCCGGAAACGGCGCGGCCGGCAACGGCGGATCCAGGGGGGGGCCAACGGGGGCCATGGCCCCTTCCAAAAAACCGAAGCTGTATGCCCCCCCCCCAAAAAAAAAAAAGAAAGGAAAAGAAAAGAAAGAAAAGAAAAGAAGAAAAAAGGGGAAAAGAGACAAAACAAAACCCCACAACTTTACGCCCCTCCTTGTGCAGCTAAGTCTTGCTTATACGTTCAGCTTTTGTTAAAGTATGCAAATTACAACACACTGATTGGCTACATGAATGTGTTCATAATCCTACTCACGATCCAACATTGCCACAAAATTTGCAATGGTAGTTTGTGCAGTTAAGCCAAGCTGCATTAGACGAGGCGTACACAGTGATTGTATGCATGGCTTATGCACACGCCGACTGGTTGTGTGGGGTTTCCATGAGAGGATCGCCTGAGTCTCTCATCCTCCTTCAAGCTCATCGTGACCGTCTCCCAACCACCACTCGGGTTGTTAGTACTTCGCCTACAAGCGGTGTCCATCGATTGAACTTTAGTTTCTTGCTTTAACTGATTGTTGTTGTTTCCTCCAATCGCCACATTTTGCCATACAGGTATTTCAACGACCATTATAGGGCTCATATACAGTGGAAAAAGCTAATCTATTTATGAATAATATTTGTCCGCTCAGAGCAACCAGAAGCTAAGCATTTCCGGAAACCCTGCATTAGTCAAGTGGTTAGACCGCAGGACCTAGCCTACAATCACAAGGTTGCGGGTTCAAATCCAAAGCTTATCACTGAAATTTCATACTAAATCAAGTATTGTCGTCTAGACCCACAAAACAAACAAACCCCACCAGAAACGTTTTGCGCTCGCAAATACGCCCCTCCACTGAGCATTTGGCCCCCCCTAAACTTTGGGCCTAGATCCGCAGTTGGCGGCCGGATGTATCGGTTGAGGGGCCGTAGATTCAGTATGGGCCGCCACGCGTCCACCCCCTTTTTGGGAACCAGAAAAAAGGTGGACATAAATCCCGCCCGCCCCGCCCCGACTGGGACCGGGCGCACGGCGTGTTTGAGGAGAGACCTTAGCTCCCCCTCGAGCGTGTGGCGTTTCGATACGTCCGACAGGATGGGAGTCGGACGAACGAACATGTCCGACGGGGTGTGCTCGTAGAATTCCAGCGTAACGCGGCTGACGGTTTCGAGCACCCACCCGATCGGGCGTGAATCGAGCCCAGGACCCGCTGAAGTGGCGGAGGCGGCCCCACGGGTCCGTCGATGGGAGGCCGCCACAAGCCGGCGCGTCGCGCCAGCCCGGAATAGCGGGGCCCAGTGCGCGTGAGCCACGGCGGGCTGGGGCTGTTGACCCCGGTGTAAGATTGGCCGCGGCGCTGCGTGCCCTCTATCACCGGAGCGACCCCGAAAATACCACGAGCTGCCTTGAACGGCTTACGGCGTGGAATCTTGAAGGTCGCCTTGTCGGCCTTACGCCCGATTGGCGCGGGCTGAGAGGTTTGTTTAAATTAATCTTCTCAGTGGCCTCGAGGGCCGCCTCCGCCTCCATCGACTCCTGAAATTTACCTGCGAAGAGGTCAGGGCCGAGGAGGGGAGTGCCTCCTGGGCGCTTGCTCGCACCCTCCGGCGGGAGGAATAGCGCGTCCAACACGTTGGCCCTGCGGCAGTAACTGCCAAGGTAGATATGTGAGAACTGGTCCAGGAAGTGCGCAATCCATGGTCAAGGCAATGGAGGGCCGCCGTGAAGAGGTCCGCCGGAACGGGTGAATCCTCCTCGCAACCCAAGGCCAAGTACTCCGTGAGGAGCAGGAGGAATGACGACGCACGCAGCCCCAGACGTGAGGCTGTGTCCACCTTCTTGAGGGTATCCTCAAGCTTCCCCGCAGAGTCCGGTACTACCGGCGCTGTGAAAAACTGAGTAAAATCAGCCGTCGGGAAGCGGTAGTAACTCAACTCCTGCTTCTTATATGGAGACCACTTTGCCGTCTCGGCAATGGAATTCATGCGCTCAACACACACCAAGTCGAGCGGCAGTACTGGAAAAACTGGTGTACTACTGGCCGTCGAACTGGTCATGTGCTTGAACGACTGACGGCTGGAGCCAGCTGTCTCCTCCAGGGAGGGAAGCTGCAAAACTCGCACCATGTCGCGCTTTACCAAACGCAGTTCCGTCTCCATGACCGAGAGACGCTGCATGTGGACAGACTCGTCCTCGTCCTAAGAGCCCGACTGGGAGGGACGAGTTGACACGGGCGACTGGGCCGAGTGTCCCGGCGGGACCACCGGAGCCGCCGGGGCCGAAGGGCCCACGGGTGGAACCGGGGCCGCCACGGCCGGGGGACCCACTACCTCCACCGAGAACTCCGAGGATGGATAGAGACTCAACGCAGGGGGAGAGGCGGGCGCACGGCAGACCGTGTGAGGTTGGCCCACATAAGACTGAGTCGCCCAGCCCGGGTCAGGATAGAGACCCGGAAGTGGGGGACGAGCGGGGCCGAGTTGGCCTGGCAAACCGCCTGGGTGATAAGCAGACATGGCTGACACCGAGGCCGTAATGGACTGCACGGCGTGAAGAAACTCGGCCCGAGACACGGAGCCATGGCTACGGCATTTCTTAACGGTGTGAGACCGGGCAAACGAGCCCGAACTGGACGAGGATCGATGGCTAGAACGTCCACGCTTCTTCCCTCTCTCACGAGAGCGGCTCCGGGTCGATTCTGAGGATAATTCAGTCGACCCCGGAGGCATCGGCATGCCCGACGGTCCGAAGAAATCGGACCCGGTGGACGGCTGAGGCAATGAGGCCAGGCCGGGCGGTGACTGCCCGGCGTGCGATGCTATCAGCCCGGGAGAATGGGCCAGCGAAGCACCGGTCGCTGGACCGAGCAAACCACCCCCAGCACCCGTGGCGACTGCCACTGGACCGGGCAGCTTTCGGGTGCGTCAGCGGGCACGGAATGGGCAGTGGGGCCCCGGAGTCGGGACCTTACCCTTCCGTGGGCCTTTTTCTTGTAGGTCACCCTGGCAGAGGAGGATGTTTTGGATGAAACCTTGCCAGGGGAGCTACCAGTACGTTGCCAGTACCGCTTGAAATGGCCGGTGCAGGGGACAAGATCTCGTCCCCGTCCTACCAGCGGAAACAGCCAGCACGTGCCTCCATCGGCACGAGGGGCTGGGCAGACGACTGCGGCGGTGGCGGGATAGAGCCACCGAGCAATCACCGAGACACGGCCCGTCCCGGGAGAGGAAATTCTCCCGGTGCTGACGGACTCGGCCCTCACCAAACGTTTAGCCATCTTGAAAAAGACGAAACTTGATGAAACTCGACACTGAAGAAAAATTCTCTAAAGCACACTAACTCGGTGCTAGCACAGTTATCTTAGTAGATAAATTGTCTTAACGTAAAGCCAAGAAACTGAAAGGAAAAACTGTCTGTTGCCGGAGCAAATCAAAACGTGACCTACCAGTCCTGCTGCGCTAGAGAAAAGAGGAAGATAAACGTGGCGTGATGCCGCAGGGCAGCATGGGTAGTAGAGGGCGCTATTGTGTGTGAAAAGTCTTAGCGTATTGTTCTGCTATATTAGGGAAATATGCATCGGTAGATGGCCCTCCAGGTAAGTAGAGTGATGTAGACTCATAAATTCATGAAAAGAAATTGAGGTCATTTAAATCTCTTACTATATATCTAAGCCAAAAGTAGGTGCGTCATTTCACGAGTACGTACATGGACGATTATACAGAAGAATCATGTAGCAGCCATTTTCGCGTATTTCTGACACGATTTCAGTGAAGGTTTCCCGGCTATATCTTACAAAAACATGACCGATAGAGCCCAAAATACAAACTAAATCTTTATGCTACTGATCTGAATTTTTGGGGAATATTTACCAGTCACTGTTGCCTAATCTTCCCTCGCGATCGCCGTCGTCATTGTGAACGCCTGGAATGGCGTTAGCGTCGTTGTCATCGTCACTGTCAAGCTCTGGCTCGAACATATACAGAGCGATTTGGCCATCGAAACCTCGTCGTTCCTCCTCCACATCTGAGTCTGAGACTCCTTCTGACAATTGTACATCGAAGTCATATTCTGACTCGTACTCAAAATCACTATTCTCGGCCATGTTTTTCTGTCAGAGATTTAGCTCGCTCAAGCTGTGACCTATTGGATACACGTGCTGTAGCTGTACAGTATGATGAATGTGTGAAGCCAAGCGGCATTGAATATCATGCAGCTAACAGCATTGTTCTAGCTGTGACGTCACTCGTGCGCTTTCAACGATGGCTTCAAAAGTGGGAATTTTTGGGGGCGGGGCGTGCGTGGACCATTGTGTTACCTTTCGGGTCAAAATTAAGCAGGAACATACAAAAAACACATGTATATTTTTTTAAATATTTATTATATATTAATGTAACAATACGTTGCCCTATATTTCGATTCATAATTCTGTAAACCTTTAAGCAATCTTTCTTTTTGTTATCTGTTTGTAAACAATATTCCTACAGTTTGTAGATTCACCAGTGATGACCATTTTCTATTTGTTCCTAGAGTTGTTCAGTAGTTTCAGTAATGACAATGTTTTATCTCCATTACACATTTATTTATTGTCTACAGTAGTTTCAGCAGTCTTACTTTATCTGTTTGTAAACAATGCTTCTGGTCATTGGCGGATCCGGTGGGGGGGGGGGGGGGGGCTAAGGGGGCTGTAGCCCCTCCCTGTAAAATAGTTTTAAAAAAACACCAGAATCTAATACAAACAGTAAGGTATTCCCCTCAGGTTTTCCCTCACGTCCCCCTCACTGTGCTTTGTTTTTCTCTCCCTTTGATTATTTCATTGTAGTTTTTGTAGTACTGAAAAATGGTTCTTGATTCTCAGCCCTCCCCCTTAAAAAATATTCTGGATCCGCCCATGCTGGTAGTTTTATGTTCTTTAATTATCCCTATTATATTAACTGTAATGTCCTCTATTATATGAGACAATGCTTAAATAAATGAAAGTAACAAAGCAACTGTACTGTATAAAGAAATGTTTATTCTGTCTTGAAGACTAAGTACACAAATAGTACATGAAATCACTACAACCTACAAAACAGTACCAAACAGCAATGGGGTTTTGTATGGCATTTCGTATGGGATTTCGTAATTTATACTTCAAATCCTTCTTGTAATGTCTTCTTTTTATATACACATGTAAGGGTTAAAATTACCGTCAGATGCAACTTTGTTAAGAGTGGGTGGTCTAGTGGAAAGATGTGGGAATCTTGTTCCAGAGGTCCTGTGTTCAAATCCTACTTGTACTTTTGTATTTCTATATTTCAATATCTGCTTGTTACCATTCTAAGGGTTATAATTAACGTCAGACACAACTTTATTAAGAAGAGTGATTGGTCTAGTGGAAAGACTCTGGAGGTGGAAGTTGAGGGTTCAAACCCAGCTGAGTGCAAGAGAGGGTTTTGTTTTACCAAATGGGTTATTTTAAATGAAATAAATGCAAAACTCTTATTCAAGCTAGCTTGATATAGTTCTGGTTGACTCGGGTATTAAATAACAACTCAGAAGATGTATTTGAACCCAGGACACCTCGTTCCATGCATCATAGCAATTGAGCTGTATACTCCCCAGGGAACTGAGATGGTTCCAGGAATGATTTATGCGCCTGATGAGCAGGGGTAATAATGTAATGCGCATTGAGCACCAGTTTGGTGGATACGTGTGCTATGTAAGTCCACGTTGTTGATGTTGATGTTGATGTTGATGTTGATGTTGATGTTGATGTTGTTGTTGTTGTTGTCTACCAATCTATCTAGTAAGTACATTTACAGGTGAAAATGGGTCAATCGTTTTTGATTGGTAAAAGCATTGTCTTGTATTGTTCAGGATAGTCAAATTGACATTAAAAACCAGTCAAAAATGCCCCTGTGTGCACATTTGGGTCAACAGTCAAAACAGTCAGTTGACTGGTTTTGACCACTACATCAACTTGCCACTAAAGATCAGCTAAAGCAGGAGGGTTAATACAAAAATACACCATATATATACACATCTTTTTAAGAGATATATCAGTAAAATCCAGATATATTTACCAATGTCATAGCCGAAGAGAACGCCTCCCAATGCTGACATGATTGCAGCCACAATAACAAAACGTGTGGTCTTGGCCGGCTCGGGTTCCCCAGGGGTCAACGACACCAATTCGTCACCCACCATCTGGAGTTCCTCCATGGCTTATGGGTTGGGTGGTTGTAGTTAAGTCAAGATGATCCTAGCGTTTCGTATGTTGGATCTTAAATACAGCCAGAGGTACATTAGCTGGGAACAGGTGGTGGGATGACCGCATCATCAAACTGTATGCTGAGGAATACAAGACCTTTCACTACAAGATACGTTCATTTTAGCCCCATTCTATGGCCAATGCACTGGACTCCCTCCGTATCCTTGGCCCAATTGCGCCACATGTACAAAAATGGAATGATTTTTCAACGTTTAATCTGCTAATTATTACGGTCTAAAACTTGCCCAAGCAGACACTTTTGGCATAAACTTTACTATTTAAATTTTATTATTATAAAAAAAAAATGTTTCCGAAACCATATTAAAAGTGGATTTTAAAGATAGCCTACCCCAAAAATCGATAAATACAATAGAATTGTTTTATTAACTGGTTAAATTATAAATTATAAATTGTACCATCATCAACTTTACACCAAAATGATAATTTAAATACAATAAAATTTGAATGTTTGGTTAGGCCTACTTGTTGTATGTAACTTAGAGCATGGAGGAGTCTCTTTCTTCCTCCATGCTTAGAGTTAGACCAAGTGGCTGATGATGACATGTTGATGTGACCACGTAGGCCATGTACTCTGATGTAGGCCTATAGTACTACACTACAGGAATATTTTCAGGAGCGAGGGGAACCCGTCATGAAAAACGAATAAAACTTGCCAACTTATTTTTACGATCAGCAAAAAAACAGGAAGGAAGAAGGATATGTCCACCATGTAGAAAAATGTTATGCAACCCGTCTTCGCTCGCTGTAGTGTTTGTTTACAAAAGTTATCGCTGTAACGTTATGCATAGTCGTATGCAAACCTCTCACAAAATGCTGATCAAGCATAGTGAGTGTACGTGTGTAACAGGTACGAGCGCGGTTAGCTAACTCGACACCAGGACATAATTAATTTCATACAAGGTGACGCTTTGACTTGTATTAAAATGGATAATTTGTTTATTCTTTTCCCGCTACTATTGAAGGGATACGATTAACGCTGTATATAATACAAGTGGGATAGATGTTTTTGGTAAACTACCCCAAATAAAATAATAGTACAATGAAAAATTAAATACAATGAAAATATAACAATGAAAATACAACAATGAAAATACAAGAATGAAAATACAACAATGAAAATATATATGAAAAATAAAATAAATGAAATGGCCTATCTGGTGTCGAAACTCATATGACGGAACGGGAATTGGTGATGGTGGCTGGAAGATCTAACGTTGGATTGCAGGAAACAGTTCTTGCGGCAAAGGAGGGGCTTGTAGGACTTTAGTTGCAGAGGAGGGTTAAAGATGGAGACACTTGAAGCAAAAACAGCTCCTTATCCTTGATCAGGGGATAGGAGACTGTTTTCGTAAATTATCAATTGATGAACGATGATCTGTCCTGCTGGCTCTTTGTAGATTTGCTCGGCCTAGAGCAGGACAGGGATAAATATATATGTGTAAGTGATGATGTAGGTCGGGCGCAATCCAAATGAAGTTGTCCGACAGAGGTAAAATGAAAACGGTGAAGAAAATACACTCTCCTCTGTCGGTGTCCAGTGGCCAAGTGCCAGAAAACTTGCTTTGGTCACTGACCTCTGGCCAGCTCTTCCTCAATGCCCTATGATTGGTTGCAAGGCCTGCTACCAATCACCCACTTACCACTCACCAGTCCAGCACCCACTCCTAGACTCGCCCTAGTCCTAGCCGGACATAGGTAAACTAGGAAAAAAATGGGGGCCTGCAATTTCATCTCATTACATGCTCGCCTGCTTTCTGAATGTCGTCCCGACATATGTTTAAACAAATCACTACACAGTTTCGCGCGCGGACGCAGCATGTCTATAAAAAACAAAAACAAAAAACGCTCTAATTTGCACTTATAACATTGATCATCGCAGCAATACATGCATCCTTTGACTTATCTTCTGGACTTAAATCATTCATGATGGATTGTAGGAATTGCACTTTTTCCTTCCACTCAGGGGTGCGATTGGTATGCTGGTTGGAAAATCCTAGACAGCTGGGGGGTTTGATAGTTCTTTTGGGTCTTTGCCTATGGGGAATCTGGGGATTTGGGGGGGTGTTCCGACACTGAATCATCTGCTACTGAACGCGGGGTGGTGGAGGGGGTAAAGACTGGTGTGTTGAGGCAGCGAAAGTGACTTTAAGGTCAGCCAGGGAGGAAGCAATTGTTGCCAGGGTATCCTTAAGGTCAGGGTCTGGGGCACGGGGAGGAGCAGCGGGCAAATCCTTTGGTTGGCGTTTAACGACCAACTCCGGCTGTTCCCCCATACGGACGAGTCGCATGAGGTGGTCAAATGTGCGTGCCTCATCTTTCCTATGGCGGCAGATATTCTTAAGCTGTTGGTTGCGTAACCCACGCCAAAATACCTGCCTCAGCACAACATCCATCGAGGTTGCAGGGAGGCCATCGCGGCGGCACGCCTCAAATACCAAGAGCTTCAGACGTCAGCAAAAACCAGCAGCTGTCTCTTGCTCCTCCTGATGGCTGTTGTATGCCTTCTGGAGGAGAGTGGAGCCATCTTGTACTGTGCCGTAACTGCCTTCCAATTCGAGAATGATGGCCGCAATCGATGCATGGGGACCAAGCGTCTGGATGAGCCGACTGGGCTCACCATGAATCGATTGCCGGACATGTGGGGCAAGGATCTGTTCTGGGTACGTGCCGTCGCGTAGCAAGGATTCAACTTCAAATTTCCAAGAGTGGAAGTTGACGCCATGGCCTTTCGATGAGACATCTCCAAAAAAGGGAGATATTCGGGGTGGCTGGACATACCCAGTGGGAAGGTGTGACACAGCAGGGGGCACATAATAAGATGGAACAGGGCGGGGAACGGCGGAAGTTGGTGTGGCAGGGGGAATTTGTGGAACGGCAACTGGGGGTGCCACTGGGAGGGGCGACGATAGGGGTGTGGCCTGGCGTGTAATTGAGTGGAGGTTAGGTGGATGCGGAGGGAATGCCAAAGAATGAGTA
Source organism: Zoroaster sp. YZ-2022 (assembly GCA_029582265.1). NCBI lineage: Eukaryota > Metazoa > Echinodermata > Asteroidea > Forcipulatida > Zoroasteridae > Zoroaster > Zoroaster sp. YZ-2022. The sequence continues at coordinate 10,072,460 of CM055836.1, forward strand.
TGGGGAGGACTAATCAAGGTAGGTTGAGGCTGAAGCGCTGGCCGCGGCATGGCAGAAAAGGCGTGCAGCTGAGGAGAAATTGCAGGGGGAGGCTGTTGGAGTTGGGTGGAAGGAATGAACGGGGGTGGGTGGGGAGAAGGCAAATGGGGGGTTGGGTGGGCAAGAGGGACGGTAGGTTGTGGCGGGGTAGGGATTGGCAATGGGAGTGGCGTTGGGGGATGGAGAATGGGGAGGGTTAAAACTGTTCGGAGAACATCTTCTGGGGAGGGGATGAGGGAGGCCATAGGAACAGGGATTGTACCAGGAGGTGGAGGCCGGTGTGATGAGGGCAAAATACGCAGGCGGCCATTGAGGAAGGGCTGTCCATCCAATGTGTGAACAGCATGAGCTGCATTGCCCGGAAAGCGATAATAACAATACAAGCAGTTGCCATAGCCGTCCGAGCAAGACAGCTTGCTGAGATGTTGGATGACGCCCGCCCTACTCAAATGGAACTGAACCTGCTCTTTGGTGGCATGTGGTGGAATATGAGACACCAAAACAGTACACCGAGTAAGCCTAGGGGACATCATAATGACCGCAATGAAATACAATTAAAGACAAAAATGTAACAAAATTGCTAAATTAAAACAGAAATAACTAAGTTAAAAACAGCAAGATAATCCCATGCAAAAAGTGCACACAAAAGCAATTAAAAGAAAATAGCGCAAGTATAATTGATAATGAAAACTAAACTGAACAGTGAGATGTTGTGGGCCCCTTTAAGTAGCCGACGAAAGGTGTAGTTTTGTAGACACACAATCAATGTTTGGAAAAAAATACAGCGTACCACACATCGGGCGCCAAATTATGTAACAGGTACGAGCGCGGTTAGCTAACTCGACACCAGGACATAATTAATTTCATACAAGGTGACGCTTTGACTTGTATTAAAATGGATAATTTGTTTATTCTTTTCCCGCTACTATTGAAGGGATACGATTAACGCTGTATATAATACAAGTGGGATAGATGTTTTTGGTAAACTACCCCAAATAAAATAGTAGTACAATGAAAAATTTAATACAATGAAAATATAACAATGAAAATACAACAATGAAAATACAACAATGAAAATATATATGAAAAATAAAATAAATGAAATGGCCTATCTGGTGTCGAAACTCATATGACGGAACGGGAATTGGTGATGGTGGCTGGAAGATCTAACGTTGGATTGCAGGAAACAGTTCTTGCGGCAAAGGAGGGGCTTGTAGGACTTTAGTTGCAGAGGAGGGTTAAAGATGGAGACACTTGAAGCAAAAACAGCTCCTTATCCTTGATCAGGGGATAGGAGACTGTTTTCGTAAATTATCAATTGATGAACGATGATCTGTCCTGCTGGCTCTTTGTAGATTTGCTCGGCCTAGAGCAGGACAGGGATAAATATATATGTGTAAGTGATGATGTAGGTCGGGCGCAATCCAAATGAAGTTGTCCGACAGAGGTAAAATGAAAACGGTGAAGAAAATACACTCTCCTCTGTCGGTGTCCAGTGGCCAAGTGCCAGAAAACTTGCTTTGGTCACTGACCTCTGGCCAGCTCTTCCTCAATGCCCTATGATTGGTTGCAAGGCCTGCTACCAATCACCCACTTACCACTCACCAGTCCAGCACCCACTCCTAGACTCGCCCTAGTCCTAGCCGGACATAGGTAAACTAGGAAAAAAATGGGGGCCTGCAATTTCATCCCATTACACGTGTGTATCGCGCCGATCGATACATGTAATTGGTCAGGTGCCTTGTTGTCACCAACGTACTGAACATCCAGTATTCTGTCGAATGGGAGACGTTTGGAAGCCCGTCAAGTAGCACTTAGAGGAGCAGTCTTTCAAAACAATGTTAATTTAGGGCTGTGCGTTTTCGGATATTTTTGGAACCAGATACCCGAAATCAGGAAACTTCGGATACCCGGATACCCGTTTTCATTTTTGTTGAAAACATGCCTCCGGTGGTGTACAAATACATGTACTGTAAATGGTAACAAATTGACTTTTATAATACAGAGGATACCATGCTTAAATCGATCTTTTCTTTATTGGAGTGCAATCTCTTGAATTTAAAGATAATTGTCTGTAAAAGTGTAAACATTACATTGTTCAAGACTCACAGATTTCTGTTCGCACCGCTCAAATATTCAATCCGAATTTTAAAAAGTCGTTTACGGGTAATTGGAACCGAAAAATGGAACCGGGTAATGACCGTTTCGGTTGGGTATCCGGATACCCGGCATCACATACAACCTGCATGATAGGCATGACAAGAGGTCATGACAGTTCGTTTGTTGTGCAGACAGAAATGAATATTCATGAAAGCTTGCTTTTGTTTGGGCAATATCTCAAATTTGCATATTGCAATACATGTAATTTAAATATGCATTTTGGTTTTATCCAATAAGAATCGAGTAAAGTTCTGCAACAACATGTACATGTACATGTACATTCACACATGTACATATACACACATGTACATGTACTGTACATGTACATATACACATGCACGGTACATGTACATACATGTACACTGTGTACATGCATAAGGCCAAAAAAAAAAAATGTTGAGTTGCCCTCCACCGACCGACCGACCCAAAAGTGCTGAAATCTTGGGTCGGGTTTTTTTTAAATTTATTTTTTTTTGTTTTATTTGTTTACCCGTCTCATGGTGTGGAAACTAACTGCTGCCTACTAGATAGATGTTTCCATGACAACATTGAGACACACTGGTTTTTTATTATTTGAATTTTCTAATGCTGACTGGATTTTTTATGCCATGTTATTAACCCTCCTATGTACAGTGCAGTTGCCATAGAATTGTCAGACCTTTCAAAACCTTTCAAGTTTGCTGTACTGAAGGGTTTTGAAAGGTGAGAAAACTGTCTGACAAAAGGGACCTATGAAAGGTTTTGAAAGGTGAAACAACTCTCTGAATAAACTGGTGTTGAAATGTTTCAATACCTTTCAAAGGGTATTGAAAGGTGTGGTAGTTCAGTAGCAACAAATTCTGGAGGGTTTTAAAGGGTTCATACATTATTGATAGCCATTTTGCCAGTAAGCAGATTTTGAAAGGTTTTGAAAGGTCAAACCATAGGAGGGTTAATAAGAAAATTTCCATCATTCACTTTAATTGGAATCAAAAATTGCCTTAGTAACAGGGATACAGTACATGTATCTAAGCGTATCTATGGCAACAATACAATAAATAATTGTTTTGAATGAAAAATACATACAGGATGGGTACATAAAAATTGTTGATGCTCTTTGAAATTTTTGAATTTCCTCAACCTTTGGTATTTTGTGTACACAAAACTTAATTTCATTTCTGACAAGCATTTGTACTTTTCCATGGCAACAGTAATACCGTACAAATATGTATTTGTATATAATGTAAATTGTATGTTTTTTTAATGAAAATGAAGACAATTTACTTCTTCATATACATGTAATAATGTAATGCCTTTATTGATTAAAAGTACATGTAAGTTAACCGTTTTGTTGACAAATATACAGTCTTTCCTGACAGATAAGTACTCTGTACATATGCATGTATTAGTTGCCATAGCAACATAAAAGCAACTGATTGTAATTAATGAGCATTAAATAATGGTTATATTCATGTACATTGAACACATTCATAAGTAAACATGTAAGTTCATCAAACCCAAATTTTGTGGAAAGAAATTGTGCTATTTTTGTTAAAATGAAAATTGACGTGTTTCCATGGCAACAAGTATAATATGAATTATGTGGTTTAATTGAATGTTACCATACCCTTATAAAACTGCTGGTACATATTTATCAACTGATGGATTTTGGAGGATTCAGGAAGGTTCCTTCCTAGCCAGAACACCTGAGGGGTTAGAGTTAAGGAACTAAATTATGACATTTACTAATAGTACGTAAATGTTTTGTTGAATAAGTTTGAAATGGAGTGGTTCTGGCTGATGAACCTTGAATTGTATTGCCGTGTGTTTTCCTTCTAAAGAGCTTGTTCTATTTTTATTTATTTTTTCTAAGTTATGAAAGCTCCCAAATTGTTACTCACAGAGCTTAGTGAAGTAACTGCTTAACCCTCCTATGCCCAGGCTGAAATTTGGCCCAGTAAGCACCGCACCCACAGACAGTCACTTGAGTATTTTTGGTTGCATTGCCAATTGTTCACACATGTGTATTTTTCTCTAAGAGTGCTGGAGTTAGTGGCAAAGTCAACCACACTTGTGTATGTCCTACATAAGTTATATGCAGAGTCACACAGAGCTGTGTATGTACTGCATAAGTTAGCAGCAGACTCGTATACAGTCGAGTGGTTTTGGTTTGACCTCCTACCATAGCCACATGTCCTTGCATTTATTTGAGTGCACTGCACAAAGTCAATGGGTTGGGAGTTACATACAAATGTTGAGTGTCTTTGATTATTAAACCTAGGGTTAAATTTAGATTTTGTGGGCCATAAGCCTGGTGTGACTTTTTTAAAGTGTCAAAATTATCACCTTTTAAAGTGTTTTTCTCACTTTATGAAGTGTCTTAATTAAAAATAAAACCAAATTAAATCTTAATCCCCCACCCCCTCTGTTAACGGGGCAGGATCACAATCAACAGGGCATGGAATCGAAATGCTAGTTTTAGATTAACTCGGTGACTGCCATAATACCCTATATGATAATGTCATATTATACTCAGACTTCCTTCAAATAACATACACACAAAAACATGTTCGTAAATTTTTTGTGACTAAACGCCACAGCCGAAAACTTTTTATTGAAAGCAAAAGAATCACCGGATACCAAACTTGTCTTGGGCAAACCGGTAAAAACATATTCTGGGCACACTAGACCCAGATGGGCACCTTGGCCCGCACCAAATGGGCACACTTGCCCAAAACCAATGGGCATTTCAAAGCCCCTGGGCTGCAGTCCCAGAACCACATAAAATATGTGCACATAAAACCTTTCGGGCACCTTGGCCCAAACCACTTCAACATTATTGGGCATGTATGAGCCCTTACAATTGCTTAAATGATGATAATACCTGAATTATCAACAATACAACCACTCATGCAATAATACAATTAACAATGTTGTCAAGCCTAGGGCACAGGAACATTCCACCGTGTAAAGCATGTGGAATAGCACCCAGTGTAAAAGCCGGGTGCTGTTACCGTGCCCGACTTTCAAAATTACTGTTGGAAATGTTAATGTACATTACCCCCACAAATAAAAATGATTGCATTATTATGTTGACGGAATGTACCCCAAACCAAAAAACGCTACCACCTATAACTGCAAATTAAAATAACAAATAATAACAAATTTACTAAACCCTTACAGTAATCTGCCATAATAAAAGGTGGAGAAATGGGGCGGTGGTGGGTGACTGTAAAAGAAAAACAGTCTAAAATTTGTCCACCAAATAAAAATTACCACCTTCTTTGAAAGGCTGTGACAGAATGCCAAAAATTTTCTAGCACCCGCCAAAAATTGTTGTTCCCTGATCATAGAAGAACAACCATTGGTTAACAGTAAAACTTGTTCCTATTGGCTATTGAGTGCTCTCCTGATTGGACAAAATGAAGCTTTATGATTGGCTGCACAGCCTCAAACCCTGAAACCCACTTTGTTACAAAATTTGCAATGGTCTTTCATGCAGTTAAGCTTGCACCATGCAAACACACACAAAACAGCTCTGTGCATGTCTGATGTTCACAGTACTAGCTTGTCACTGATTGGCTAAAAGTCCCATGCACAGGATCCCTCATTTGCATCACACACAGTATAAAACAAACCCACACAGTGCTAGTGTGACCTGCATACACATGCAGTGAGTGACACACAAACCAGTAAGATGTATCTTATTACATACAGAGCTGTACATATTATGTACTGTACATGTATTATGTGCAATACAAAAAGTAACTGTTATCTGAATATAAAGCATACACATGCAGTGAGTGACACACAAACAAGTAAGATGTATCTTATTACATACAGAGCTGTACATATGATGTACTGTACATGTATTATGTGCAATACAAAAAGTAACTGTTATCTGAATATAAAGCATTTGATCCTTAAGGGATAAAATGTGTTACCATTGCTGCTGCATAAATGAGCCAGTAATTTTCAATCAGGATATCTTCATTTTAAACTAGGGCATCGATTCTGTGCCCTGTCAAAAGTCTGCTCAGATCATGATGATACGGTCCCTTTAAAACTGGTTACTGTACATGTAACTTTATGTGAATTCATGATTACAGTGAATTTATTGTGTTAGTGTGCTTGAAACGTTTTGTAGAAAATGCTCGTCTTTTAATTACAGCTAAAATGTAGAAATCAGTAGTACACTCGCAGGAAGTGGCGCAAGATGCACGAAATTGTAAATATTTTCTTATTTGGACATTGTTGTATCAAATGATTAATTATTTTGTTTTTCTTAATTTCAGAATTAAAAAAACAACCATTATGAACAACTTTATTATACTTTATTATATTTTTATTATTTTTCCAGATTGATGGTACAGAATCCTCTTCAACAAATTTATTTATTTAAATTTTATACAGAAAATAGAAGATTACAAATGAAAACAAAATTGTCAGCAAGAGTCCAAAACTTATTGATTATGTTGGCAAAACTGCCTTTATGAGTATACTTACTTTTGATGAAAATCAGTTTATTTACATTTTTTTTTAAATCAGCGAAAATAATTTGTCAGATTTGAGTTGTGGACGGACGAAGTTTTAGATGATCAATTGTACATGTAAAAGGGATGATGAATCCGCTTTCAATAATCTCAACTTTAAAAAAGCTGGCAGCTTTAAAAGAAATTCTCTTCAATTGTTTGTATTTTTATACAATGTGTACAATGCGTACAATGCTTTCTAACTCCCTAGGCCCATTTGCTTACACATAACCTGAATCCTTCCTAACTCCCTAGGCCCATTTGCTTACACATAACCTGAATCCTTCCTAACTCCCTAGGCCCATTTGCTTACACATAACCTGAATCTTTCCTAACTCCCTAGGCCCATTTGCTTACACATAACCTGAATCCTTCCTAACTCCCTAGGCCCATTTGCTTACACATAACCTGAATCCTTCCTAACTCCCTAGGCCCATTTGCTTACACATAACCTGAATCCTTCCTAACTCCCTAGGCCCATTTGCTTACACATAACCTGAATCCTCCAAAATCCTTCAGTAGTAAAGCAAGCACATGACATGTATGCACACATGTGATACATGTACATGGCCAGGGACCCTCCCTGCATGCATGGAGCAATAAACAGTGTCCACTGACCTTGCAATCACTACAACAAACATGGATGTATGTACCATGGAAAGGCAAGTATGCATAATAACCTCAATACTCCAAAATCCTTCACTTTAGCATGTAGCATGTAACCTCAATCCTTCAAAATCCTTCACTTTAGCAAAGAGAATTTTGGAGGATTTGGGAAGGTTATAGGAGCGCTATAAACCTAGTTTGTAAATAATCACTCTATGATGGTATTCATACTTGGGTCATTAATTTCAAGGAAAGTACAATGTGATATTGTTTTCATTATTTAGAAATCTTTTGTTTTGTAATTGTTAGAACAACTTACTCGATAAGGCTGTGGGTAGGCTTATGTGTGGTTTGTTGGAGAGTTATGGGTTAGTGATCATCATGGATATATCAAAACGTGGTGTTATAAGTTTTATATAAAACATGTTTATATAAATCAAGTACTTGTGTGAATAAAAAGGCATAGATCAATTGTATATAAGGGAGGAGGAGGGCCAAAGTCATGGTACAGCCAAGCCTTTGAGAAGCCCAGCAAAGCCCAGACTTTCCCAGGCCTACTGGCCTGTATAAATACCCTAGTTGAGCGCAAAAGACCCTTCACTAATAGATTTCAAAGAGCTGTCATTGTTAACACAGACTGGACTGATACCTCAGCTGTCTTTACGGTTCACAACTGTAGCCAGTATAATGAGCTAGGCTAGGCCCTACAAAAGCCCACGTTATGTTGATTCGCAGGTACTGTATTGTTACAGGATTAGGAGTCACAAAAGACAGATTAGGGAGCCAGGTAGCTGGGCTTCTCCAAGGCTTGCCTGTACCGTGACTTTGGCCCTCCGGTATACCCCTAAGTTTAGAGTATTAAACTGCGTTTTCAGCCCCAGGGCCAATTTGAGAGTGCTGTATTACAGTGGATAAAGCGCCCCCAATGGTGACCTACGGACATTTGTTATGACCTCATCTCAAAGATCTAACTCAACATCCCTTCGTATCAGCATGGAGGAAGGAAACCCTCCATGGTATCAGGGTGCAACGAAGTTTGAATAGACCGTATGTTTTATTATTTTATTTAATCCTTATGTTTTCCTTTGAATCTCTTGGAACTGGTTCCGACTCGGAACTGATTTTTTTTTTTTTATAACCGAACCGGCTCCAGAAAATGTGGAACCGCCCAAGCCTAGTACGCCTGGAGCCTGTCTAGATCCTAGTCAAGGATATAGACAGGGGACCAGTCTAGGGGGGCCGGGGAGCTTCCGGTATACATCGCGAGAGGGCGGTATACACTGTATGTCAAAACAATTTATCCCATGAGAGGGCGGTATACACCCACACTGTTAAGAAAAAATCCTGCAAGAGGGCGGTATATACGACCACATGTCAAACAAAATTGTACCTTGCCGTTGCATTTGAACATTTACGTCTTTATACGTTTACATCTGTCTGTTGAATGTGTATAATGCGGGTAAGTTCACTCAGAATTAGTTTCCATGAGCTTTTGTTTTCTCAGTCACGACTGACTTTTTAACTAGGATTATAAGTTAATTTGCGAAACTGGTGACGTTACACAACTACCTAATTAGACAGGGCGCACCAGCGGCGTAGCCAGTTTTATAGTGGGGGAGATAGTGGGCATTGCTTTTCAGTGGGGGAGCACAGGGGGTATGGGTTTTTCCCTTTTCTTTTCTTTTTTTGGGGGCACTATCAGGATTTTTCGTGGGGGGTGGCACCTGGGGGCACTGGAAATTTGTTGGACGAAGGCAACCCAAAATGACAATCTAAATTCAAAAGTTATAAAATAATTTTCCATACAGTTTTTACGTATCATACAGTACAGTAGGGGTGACGATATTGAATTTTGTTCATAGTCGATTATCGACGGCATGATATCGCCGATATACGATATTGTCTCAATACGCCGATTTTTTAAAGACGTGAAAAAATGTATGTATTGAACATTAGGCCAATGAAAGTTGATTACTAGTTTCTCGTCGGCCATTTATCAAATTTTGGTGAGTTTTTTTTTTCATTATTCATTATTCATTATTTTTCATCAAGGAAAAATGCAACCCATACACATACACAAACTGCCATTTTGAAACAGATTTAGGTTCTATAGTAAATAATGATGGTGCAAACCCATTCAGTGACACCACATCTTTGTTGACTTTTGTTTTTGTTTTCCAAGATGTATTTGTCATACAAATTGAAATACAGTGAATCCGTATTTGACTATTTCCAAAATTTGTCAATTTGACAATGAGTTTTGTGGGAATAGTAGGCTTTTTTGTATGAACGTACAAATAATGACAGATTGGTCAATTTGGGTGAATGTGTAAAATAGACAGGATATTTTTTCATATCATTTAGTTAATGCGCACATCAGCATGAAAACGACATTAAAATACCTTGAAGGCTTGACAACGATCGATCAATACCAACCTCGTACCACGGCGAAAATACACGACCCGGATAGGCCGGGCACATAGTATGCGATCTGGAAACGAGGTTGCAATTCTGTGACCTGTGAACGTCATTCCGCGGCTCTCAGCGGCTGCACCAGCTGCATGTACACTATATACCCTGCATGCCATGGGTTTTCTTTCGCAAATCTGTGAAGCTAGGCAGATCAGCGCTTCCCATGGGCCCAGCTGTATGGAAGGTGGGCACGACCGGTATGTTGCATGATACAGCGAAGCTGCAAAAACATCGACCGCGCAATCGGAATGGTTCCTTTTAGCTTGGGAGTAGTTTGCGTCGGATTTTCCGGATTTTCCCAAAAATGTTTTGCAAAATAATGAAATTTTGGCATAATGAAATTTTTTGGTGCGGGGCCAAAATCACGTGCGGGCGCTGACGAGAAACTAGTAATCAGCTTTCATTGGCCTTAGCAACATTGGACACAATATATGAACTACTTTTACAAGTTCTGCAGGGAAGTTGTGTAGGTAACGAATTAAAGACCACGATCGCAAGTAGTGGGAACATGAGTGGCGCTGCATCGTGATTTTTTCTTAGCTCTTCACGGTAGGCCTAGCATAACTTCGTTTGAAATCACCATATAATCACTCTGACGATATTTTAACTAAAAAGAATGATATAAATCTTTAAAATCCACTTTTATGATGGTTTTCGGACTTTATTTCCATGTTTGTTGTAGTGATTGCAAGGTCAGTGCTTGGGTCAGTGGACACTGTTTATTGCTCCATGCATGCAGGGAGGGTCCCTGGCCATGTACATGTATCACAGATTAGAAACACATGTGTGCATACATGTCATGTGCTTGCTTTACTAAAGGATTTTGGAGGATTCAGGTTATGTGTAAGCAAATGGGCCTAGGGTTAGGGAGGATTCAGGTTATGTGTAAGCAAATGGGCCTAGAGAGTTAGGAAGGATTCAGGTTATGTGTAAGCAAATGGGCCTAGGGAGTTAGGAAGGATTCAGGTTATGTGTAAGCAAATGGGCCTAGGGAGTTAGGAAGGATTCAGGTTATGTGTAAGCAAATGGGCCTAGGGAGTTAGGTCAAATAAAATATGGGGCAGGAAAAATAAAAATACACTCTAGTGGGATTTTAAATACCATTCTGGCATTCTACTGATTTTGATGGTTTTGCCAATTAACCCTCCTACTCTAGGTGCACTTTAGTGGGAAGTTGCTATAGTGGTCAAAATCAGTCAATTGACCATTTTTGACTTTTGAATCAACTGTGCACACATAGGCACTGGTGACTTGTTTTGACCATTTGGGTAACTGCCACACACTGTGCTATGACTGCTGGTGACTGATAAGATCATTATCAGCTTCAGGGGATCACTGACTTGTTTTGACTGAACAAACAATGATAGGGCTGCTGAAGGCTGCCAGTTTTTGACTGATAAATCAATGCAGGGCCACTTAGGCTTGGAGTCAATGACTTGTTTTGACTGATAAATTAATTTATTTTGACCATAGTGCTTGTATCAGTCCAAAACGCTGACTCATTTTGACCACCATCCACATTACATGTACCAATTAAAAACAGTCACCTCATTTTGACCAAAGTGCCTTTACCTGTCGAAAATGGTCAACTCATATTGTCCACCTTCAACATTGCATGATAATGCTTTTACCACTACCAGTCAAAAACAGTCAACTGTTTTTGACTGATTGATGTACTTGCTACACATTAGGTTTGACAGTGTTTGACCTGTACGTGCTGTAGATATACACTGGCATGAACTTTGAAATTTTGACTGATTTTGACCCTTGTAGTAGTAAGAGGGTTAAGCCAAAATAAAAATGAAAAATGCATCACCATACTAATTTTGAAGCTGACTGATGACCTGGAGACTGGAGAGCTTTTTTTTTGCCTTATATAAAAATTGTACTTTATCAGTCCTTAACATGTGAACTCTATTTTTATTTTACAGAAGGGACAACATTTGGGAAGAAGAGACAACAGAATATTCTTGTTTCTGCCACCTTTGGCCATGATGGCGTCACAGTAGACACTGTCTATACAACTGATGGAGGGATCATTGTTTTCAGATCAACCAACGCGGCGACAGCTATACCACAGCTCATCAGCCGGCAATGGTCTTGCCATGAAAAGCATGAGGGTCAACCAGTTTCATGTCTTTCTGTTAGGTAGGTTCACAGTTGTATCAGCTCAAAAAAAAAAGTCTCCGGTTTGTGGTCTCTGCGAAATGAAATGATGTCCAATTGCAGCCAAATTTGCTGGATCGATTGGACTTCTGCCGTACTGTGTTTTAACTCTTTCACTACCATTGGCGACTTTAGTCCACAACACACATACCCCTGTTGCTTACCATTGGTGACTTTAGTCAACAACACACATACCCCCTGTTGCTTACCATTGGCGACTTTAGTCGACCAAGGTCACCACACACACAGCACTTAATTGGGAGATCATGACCAGCTTTTAAAACAGCTGTATTTTTTTCATTCTTCGCAGTCCATACCCATGCTATATATGGTTGGAAAGACTGATTCCTTATCTTTCTAATGGTATAGCCCAACCTACATGTTGCTATTATAGAAATCAGACATAATACAAGTCAATCCTTTCAATGGCCATTTGTGCTATGGAATGCCATACACTCGTGTACAAAATGCTCTCTGTGTTTGTGAAACAAAGTCAGGGGAAGTAAAATAAATAACTTGATTATTTGTATGCAATGCCAATGATTTTGGTATCATATGAAAGGGAATTTCCTAAGCAACAATCATTTCATTGAATATATCTTTCTACAACAAATTCTTCATGATGAAAAAGTGCCTGTAAATGGATGCATACTGTTGTGCAATAATGTGTGAATTCATGCATGACTGGGCAAACAATTCGGTAAGCAGTGGGACATCCTGTTGAAACAAATCGGTAATGAAAGGGTTAAAGGACTTCACATAGGTTGGTGAAATTCTTGCGTCAGGAGATAAACAATTGATTTAATTTTGCCCTACACCGACGTGTGCATAGCACTGTATACTCAGTGCTTTCCGAGTGTCTGTGAAAAAAACTACACAGGCGACTCGGGCGGGATTCGAACCCACATTATGAACCTTTGCCCGATTTGTTAACCCTCCTACTTTTGGTACCTTTTTCATACAAGTTGATGCACCATTTGAAACCATTCGCTTTTGTGGTTTTGAATGGTGAAATAACTGTGTACAGTATTGATTTCCCCAAATGCTTTTTGAATGGTAGGTCAGCTAATACAAAACCTTGTTTGGATCTTTCCAAATGGTAGTACAGCTAATACAAAACCTTGTTTGGATACTTCTAAGTGGTGAATCAATGGACCCTCTATGCATTTGAATGGATTTGAATAGTAGTAAAGCTTGCTACCAACACTGTTCAAATGGTACACCATGTGTGTACAAAACCAATGGGCATTTTTGAAAGTGGACATTTTGAATTGTTTCAAATGGTCTATCAGTAGGAGGGTTAAGTAACTTAATGTGTTATGTTGTTGTGATTTATGTTCAAGAATCTATTTGTATAAACTAAATTTTGGCAAAGATAAATATACCGACAGAAGTTTAATCATGTGTAAAATGTTGAGTCAAACAGAATTTCATCAACATAATAATACGTCCAATACTGACTATGCACACCAAATCTGGTTCACAAAAAAGAAAATTCTTACTTTATAAAAGAAATCCTTACTTTATAAAAGAAATCCTTACTTTATAAAAGAAATCCTTACTTTATAAAAGAATTCCTTATTTTATAAAAGAAATCCTTACTTTATAAAAGAATTCCTTATTTTATAAAAGTACTTTATAAAAGAATTCCTTACTTTATAAAAGAAATCCTTACTTTATAAAAGAAATCCTTACTTTATAAAAGAATTCCTTACTTTATAAAAGAATTCCTTACTTTATAAAAGAAATCCTTACTTTATAAAAGAAATCCTTACTTTATAAAAGCATTCCTTACTTTATAAAAGAAATCCTTACTTTATATTTAGGGGGTGTTTGATAATGATGGAATCTCCAATAAGACAAAAACAAATTCAATTAAAAAGCTGCATTTCTTCTTTGAATATTTGACCCGAAAAAAAAAAGCCCAATCGAATATTTGAATATTCAGTTATTTGGCATAGACCTTGTCATTGAAAATAATTCCACATATAATAAGGTGCTGCACAAATGAGCCAGTAATTTTCAGTCACTGTGGTCGTCTTAAACTAGGACACCGATTCCATGCCCTGTTGAAAGTCTGCTCTGATCGTGACAATATTGTCCCTTGAAACGGAATGTACAACATTGGCAATTACCAGATTATCAAATTCACAAACTATTATATCATATAAAAGTTACTTGGTGTAAATTTGGTACAAGTATCCATCTTCCTGAGAAAGTATTCCAACTGAAGTGCTTTCATCTTAGAAAAAAAAAATAATATACCAATAATTTTTAAAGGAAAGAGTTAATTTAATTAAAAAACAAAAATATAAATGTTACAACATTTAAGATTAAAAAGTGTTTTCAGTGTAGAAATGTGGTGGGCCAATGTTGAATACTGTGGGCTTCGTGGAAAAGACATTTACTCATTATTGGACAACAGTGCGCACTGATTAATACATTAATTTCTTCAATTCATTACACCAGACAATTATGTGAAAGGACTTATTTGAAAGTTATTTGCTTCCTTTCTACATAATACACTCCTGTATACTGTAAATTATCATTTATCATTTGTCATTGGTCACATCATCTATACTCAATTAAAAAAACTGTTCAAAATAGGTAATGAAATGATTTGTATGTTTTTAACATAGATGATGCACCAGCAACCTTCAGCATTCTGTGACTGCTAGTGAAAATCCAGGCACCCACTGCAGGCTCATCAGAGGCAGCTCACAGCTAATGGTATTCCTGGCATTATCGGTAAGTTTTTATAAAAGCAAATGATACCCAACTGAAATTTCTGCTTGGATTGTTCTTAAAAAGGCCAATGAAAGTTGATTAAAAAGTCAATCTCAGAAAATTGATGAGGGGATTTGGTTTCATTATTTATTTTAAGGGAATAAAAGTTTGTCACATGGTCTTAAATGACTGTAATAAAGGACTGAGACAAAAGCACTGACCTTTTTTTTGCCCGTAGCCTTAACCCTGAGGTCTGTATCCTGCATTCATGAATGCCAAAGATAGTTTAACAAATCTGATTGGACAAAACTTAATATATGGAGGTGTATTAACAGATGGTAAAGACATGGATTATCAAAATCCAAGTAACATGTACAGTATGTGACGGCTGTTTGCCAGCTGTTCTATTTAGCTGTCATGTGATGCGCATTTAAACCAATCACAACGATGAAGATTGTTTTGCATCATGCTGACTCATGTTCTTTGAAAGTGTTTCATATGACCCCAAAATGTAAATGTTCCCATTTCTATGTACACTTCTTTTTTTACCCTTTTAAAAAGAAATTGTAGAGGCATTTATTACAATTATATACATTGTAGTGGGTTTACCTGAAGTAATTAGATTATTGGCATTTATTCAATTAAAGAATAAAATAATTTTCTGTTAAAAAGATCTTGTTTGGTAAGAAATGTTTGTGGTTCATTATGCATGTATACACCAACATTTTTAGAAATGTTATTAGACAAGATGTTACCATGATCTTACAATACATGTAAATATTACTTGGAATTTGATGCTTCATTTGAGCACACACTTCATGTCCCATTTGTTGATGTGATACTCAATGGAGGAGTCCAACATGTGTTGTGACACGATCTACGCGTTCAAAACTATTATGCAGTATAAAGGGATTGAGTGTGTCATGTGTTTATATGTAGCATAATGTGCCAATGTGGGATCTACAATTACAAGAATTATCTTACATGTACATGTATGTATGTCAAAGAAGAGAAAATTTAAGGCTGAAGTTTGTGCCACTACTCTGAGGATTGAGATTTCTTACTGTTGACAATAAATTACTGATGGGACGGTCAACCAAGGAAAACTGCAGTTTTCGAACCAGCTAACCAAAACCAATAATTAAAAAATATCACCAGCAATTTTGGAAGAATTTGCCATCCATTTGGTTGTTGTAGACTTTCTTGTTTGCTGCATTGGTTATTAAACAATCATTGTGGAAGTTTATTGATGATTTTGGATACACATTGTGCCATATGCCAACAATCTAGTTATAGTGTGGCTGTCAGGTGCCGGCTTTCGGTTAACCAACCATTAGGGGTGACGATATTCATTTTTTTTATAGTCGATTATCGACGCCATTCACGACATGGACACCAAAATAACTACTTTTACATGCAAATCGACAGCCATGATATCGATAATATACAATATTATCGTCTCAATACAGGGTTAATGAGTAGTAGTAGGAGGGTTAACTGATTTTCACAACAAATAAAAAAAGGTCCATACATGTAACTCTTTATAAAAATAAAATTGGAAATGACAGGCCCAAAAAAAGGAATCTTTTACCAAAAAACTTTTTATTCACAAATGATCGAAGCCTACACAAACATTCTACGTGAAATTCCGTCCGATAAAATCCTGTTGTTTTTTAATCAAGCTAGTTGGTATGCCAACATGCTGATCAATCACAGACAACTCACCCACAGAAAAAGGTTGCATGTGACTACCCCAAATGCAATCACTTTGTAATGTGATTTTAATCTAATAAAATAGAGAATTAGCTGTTGCAAACTGCTTACTAACCTAAAGGATCTGTAGTATAAATAGAGAATTAGCTGTTGCAAACTGCTTACTAACCTAAAGGATCTGTAGTATAAATAGAGAATTAGCTGTTGCAAACTGCTTAATAACCTAAAGGATCTGTAGTATAAATAGAGAATTAGCTGTTGCAAACTGCTTACTAACCTAAAGGACCTGTAGTATAAATAGAGAATTAGCTGTTGCAAACTGCTTACTAACCTAAAGGATCTGTAGTATAAATAGAGAATTAGCTGTTGCAAACTGCTTACTAACCTAAAGGACCTGTAGTATAAATAGAGAATTAGCTGTTGCAAACTGCTTACTAACCTAAAGGATCTGTAGTATAAATAGAGAATTAGCTGTTGCAAACTGCTTACTAACCTAAAGGATCTGTAGTATAAATAGAGAATTAGCTGTTGCAAACTGCTTACTAACCTAAAGGATCTGTAGTATAAATAGAGAATTAGCTGTTGCAAACTGCTTACTAACCTAAAGGATCTGTAGTATAAATGTAAAACTAATTGGCTTTATGTTTTAAACCTACATGTACTTGTAGCAGGTTCTTTCTCAAAGGCAAAGAGATTTTAATCTCCAAGCACATACTTATAGAGGAGAGTATAAACCATAACCAGATAACAGAACAAATTAGATCTAAATAATGACTTGGTTGTAAGATGGTAATGATACCAAACATCCTTTGATAAAGTTATACATGGATGTACATTCTGTTTGACGTGTTATCGTTTTCAACTAATCGTGAATACAAATTCAAATCTGTGATGCATTTTCACATTAGATTGCATCAGAAGTCTGTTACCTATATGAAGTGTGCCAGCCTGCTGTAATCCATACCACGGCATTGTACTCCAAATGCGCGCACACACAATGAGATTGGTTACGGGTTTTGCTCCCCCTTCCCGGCCTGCCATGGGGCATCATGGGATAGGCGTTTCTAGTTCCTAGAGTACTAGAAGTAATCTTAAACTAGATATAGGGCTGTGCCGGGTATCCGGATACCCGACCGAAACTGTCATTACCCGGTTCCGTTTTTCGGTTCCGAGTACCCGTAAACGACTTTTTAAAATTGGGACTTACCATTTCAGCGGTGTGAACAGAAATTTTTGACTATTGAACAATGTAATGTTTACACTTTTAGGAGCAATTTTATTCAAGATAGCGCATTATATTATTACCCCTGCTCATAAATCACTCCTGAAACCATCTCAGCTCCCTGGGGAGTATACAGCTCAATTGCTGCCATTACAGCGCATATAGGGCTAATCAAACACAACAACCAACGCTGCCCTCACAGGTACCCATTTACCCCTGGGTGGAGAGAAGCAATTATGGTAAAGTGTCTTGCTCAAGGACACAAGCACGCCAGTCGTGGCTGGGATTCGAACCCACATTCTGACGACTCAGCCATCAGAACACAAATCCGATGCTCTAAACCACTCGACCATGGCACTCCATGAATGCACAAACGCTAAGGTGCGCGTGCGAGATACAGTTCTCTCACACACTGTGTAAGTCTTCCCAGACTGCACTGCTTCTTTTTGAGACCTTGCGTGTCAGTCTGTGGAACAATATGTCACAAATGGACCAAATCCATTGTTCTTGAAGTACTATGCCATGGACTGGGTTAGTACACGAGTGGCACACTTCATGTAGGTAATAGACTTCTGGTACTGTGCCGTGGACTAGGTTAGTACACGAGTGGCACACTTCATGTAGGTAATAGACTTCTGGTACTGTGCCGTGGACTAGGTTAGTACACGAGTGGCACACTTCATGTAGGTAATAGACTTCTGGTACTGTGCCGTGGACTAGGTTAGTACACGAGTGGCACACTTCATGTAGGTAATAGACTTCTGGTACTGTGCCGTGGACTAGGTTAGTACACGAGTGGCACACTTCATGTAGGTAATAGACTTCTGGTACTGTGCCATGGACTAGGTTAGTACACGAGTGGCACACTTCATGTAGGTAAGAGACTTCTGGTACTGTGCCGTGGACTAGGTTAGTACACGAGTGGCACACTTCATGTAGGTAACAGACTTCTGGTGCTATGCCGTGGACTAGGTTAGACTTCTGGTACTGGGTGGACTGGTTAGTACAGGAGTGGCACACTTCATGTAGGTAACAGACTTCTGGTGCTATGCCGTGGACTAGGTTAGTACGAGTGGCACACTTCATGTAGGTAACAGACTTCTGGTACTGTGCCGTGGACTAGGTTAGTACACGAGTGGCACACTTCATGTAGGTAACAGACTTCTGGTGCTATGCCGTGGACTAGGTTAGTACTAGGTTAGTACAGGAGTGGCACACTTCATGTAGGTAACAGACTTATGGTGCTATGCAGTGGACTAGGTTAGTACACGAGTGGCACACTTCATGTAGGTAACAGACTTCTGGTACTGTGCCGTGGACTAGGTTAGTACACGAGTGGCACACTTCATGTAGGTAACAGACTTCTGGTGCTATGCCGTGGACTAGGTTAGTACTAGGTTAGTACACGAGTGGCACACTTCATGTAGGTAACAGACTTCTGGTGCTATGCCGTGGACTAGGTTAGTACTAGGTTAGTACAGGAGTAGCACACTTCATGTAGGTAACACACTTCTGGTACTGTGCCGTGGACTAGGTTAGTACACGTGTGGCACACTTCATGTAGGTAAGAGACTTCTGGTACTGTGCCATGGACTAGGTTAGTACACGAGTGGCACACTTCATGTAGGTAAGAGACTTCTGGTGCTATGCAGTGGACTAGGTTAGTACACGAGTGGCACACTTCATGTAGGTAACAGACTTCTGGTACTGTGCCGTGGACTAGGTTAGTACTAGGTTAGTACAGGAGTGGCACACTTCATGTAGGTAACAGACTTCTGGTGCTATGCAGTGGACTAGGTTAGTACACGAGTGGCACACTTCATGTAGGTAACAGACTTCTGGTACTGTGCCGTGGACTAGGTTAGTACACGAGTGGCACACTTCATGTAGGTAACAGACTTCTGGTGCTATGCCGTGGACTAGGTTAGTACTAGGTTAGTACTAGGTTAGTACAGGAGTGGCACACTTCATGTAGGTAACAGACTTCTGGTGCTATGCAGTGGACTAGGTTAGTACACGAGTGGCACACTTCATGTAGGTAACAGACTTCTGGTACTGTGCCGTGGACTAGGTTAGTACACGAGTGGCACACTTCATGTAGGTAACAGACTTCTGGTGCTATGCCGTGGACTAGGTTAGTACTAGGTTAGTACACGAGTGGCACACTTCATGTAGGTAACAGACTTCTGGTGCTATGCCGTGGACTAGGTTAGTACTAGGTTAGTACAGGAGTAGCACACTTCATGTAGGTAACAGACTTCTGGTGCTATGCCGTGGACTAGGTTAGTACTAGGTTAGTACATGAGTGGCACACTTCATGTAGGTAACAGACTTCTGGTGCTATGCTGTGGACTAGGTTAGTACACGAGTGGCACACTTCATGTAGGTAACAGACTTCTGGTACTAGATTTGTATGCCATGGACTAGGAGAGTACACGAGTGGCACATTAGGTAATGTCTGATTGCATAGAAATCTTACATGAAATAACCTGAAAAAAAAACAAGCTACAAAAGAAAATCAGTTTGAGTTAAAACGACAATGTCCTGTGTCATTATTGACAGTCTGTCTGACACAGAATACAAACGTACATGTACATATTAATTAACATGATGTATAACTTTTGAAATGAGCCCTTTTTGATACATGTACATATTACAATCATTAACCCTCCTATACAAATTTGGGCCTAGAAACTGCACCTTTCAAAACCTGTCAGCCAGAGGGTTTTGAAAGGTTATGTAGTTGCTTGACTATGCACTACACTTGCAGGTTTTGAAAGGTGGTGTAGATACATGTATACTACCATATGTACTATACATAGTTTGTGTACATAACTGTTTACTGAGGATTACTTTAAGACTTAGTGCCAATACCTTTCAAAACCTTCCAACATGTTTTGGCATGTAGGTGTACTTGCTACAGACTTGGCTTACTTTAACCCTAACCTTCCAAAATCCTCTTTGCTAAAGTGAAGGATTTTGAAGGATTGAGGTTACATGCTACATGCTCTTTGCTAAAGTTGATAATGTTGATCCTCTACAAGGATGGAGGTACATATGGGCTTAAAGTTTAAAAACTTGTTTATATAGAAACAGGAATCTATTTAGAACCAAACCCAAATGAATAGCTAATTGTCTCTCCCTGCCAACTTCATTTATAATTCAATGAAAACAACTTGTAAATGTTAATACTATTAACAGATATTGTTCATAATTTATACTTATAGATGATGCAACAGCAAGCAGTTTCAACCTGCAGCGTCCTGTAGCTGCCAGCTGACATTACAACATCTCAAACCATGAGGAATTCTCAAGTAACAGCTAGGAGGTAGCTGACAGCCATTATTAGTCCTGTAGGAGTTTGTGATCCCTGAAGAGTCAATGGACCCTCTAAGGATTATGGGTGCAGTGTATCACATGTAAGTGTAAATTAGCTTTGTAGAATGCAAATATTGGACACTTCAAGTTCACAGGACAGTAATGTTAACCCTCCTACTGTTTGACCATTTGAAACCATTCAAAATTTCCACTTACCAAAATGCCCATTGGTTTTGTACACACATGGTGATACCATTTGAACAGTGTTGGTAGCAATGCATAGAGGGTCCATTGATTCACCACTTAGAAGTATCCAAACAAGGTTTGACCAATCTATATATATCGCGGAACCCGCTGCTATATAGGATTCTAGCCGGCCAATCGTCATCGGGCAAGCTCGGTGGTCGAGAGGTTAAGACGTCTGCACTAGTAAGCAGGAGGTCGTGGGTTCGAATCCCGCCCGAGTCGCCTGTGTAGTTTTTTGACAGACACTCGGAAAGCACTGAGCATACAGTGCTATACACACGTCGGTGTAGGGCAAAATTAAATCAATTGTATGAAAAAGGTACCAGAAGTAGGAGGGTTAATGGATGGAAAGAGACTTCAAAACTGAAAGATGTAGACTAAATCCCTTTTGAACAAATTTTTCTGCAATGTTTTATAGAATATTTTGATTAACCCTAACCCTGCCAGACGCAGCAAAGTGCATCAGGTGGAAAAGTCTGGTGCACTTTGATGGATTCAGCTGTCAACACCAGTGCATAAGCAGCCAAGTCTGTTTCTATTGAGAGCTGGTCCCATTAAACAATGCCAGAGTTGTATTCTGCTGCGTTTGGTGACCACAGACTCTGAGGCAGTTCGGCCTTGAGATTTGTGACCTGATGGATTTTGCTGCACTGGGCAGTCAAGTCACTTTGACAAACGATGCAATCTGTTGCGTCTGGCAGGGTTTCTAGCCAAAATACCCTGGAGGGTTAGGGTTAATTAAAAAATGTAATTTTGTGTGAAAGTTACAAAAACAACAAATATTCAAAGGAATTAATTCAAGTACTCACGACCCACTTTATTATTAGATTATTTATTTGATAACTGCTTCTAAACTGCTAAATTTTCACAAGCAGTCAATTGATTTAATTTTTAGGATTCTTAAGTTCTGGACAATAATTTCCTTTTTCTTAAGAATAATAGTACTTCAGACAAAACTGTTTTTAGATTATAATTCTGCCTGAATTGTTATTAAAACGTTTTACTTTGTTGCCTAGTGTTTTAACAAAAAACTATTCCCATTTCCCTCTAAAAACCTTTCACAGATTGATTTCTGTGCAGATTCATTCATGAAGGAACATATTGTATCATATATCATTGAGATCAACACATCCAGTCAAGTGACAATTATGTACATTTAAATCTTTTTTGATGTTATAGGTGATGCACCCCCTCCCTCCCCTTCCCCCTGATTTTTAACATTTCTGGTTCTGATGGCTATCCATGTGTTTGGAAATATTATGTTGTATATTTATTTGGTTTATTTCTTATTGACCGTAGTGTGGATTTGCAATTGATCATCAATCCTGCATTACAAGATAATCTTGAGACGGACTGAGGGTGCCCTGCAACCTGAAACCATCTCTACTCTTGCGTTTGAAAATACAAACATATTGCTGCTGTCTTCTTGAGAATACAACATGTGAATGCAAAGAACAATAGACTTAAATCCATCTGATGTGCTTCTCCAGGAAATGCATACATCTACGTAGCAAGTATTGGCGTGAGATGGATAGTGCCCTACAACCTGGAGCAGACTAAACCACCTGTACCCAAGTGTTGGAAAATACAAACATATTGCTGCTGTCTTCATGGAGTCTTAAGGAGAATACAACATGTGAATGCAAAGAACAATAGACTTTTCAAACCCAATGTGTATTGAACATGAACAGCAGAGTAACTGTGGTCTTCCTTTGAGAGTCTTGGAGATCGGTGAGTTTCATTAATGATGTAATTAAGTAGATTATAGGTTTTGTAAGCAAAGTATTGAACTTGGATGTAATGTTCCAATCGGCGTTGCCTTGTTTGTCAGTCCAACAGACTATTGAGACTAGGGCAGTGATGGTGCCTGAAAAAGTTTGTAAACAGTGTTCCTCCTCCTAGAATCATTCAGTATTCTCTAGTGTAGTTTTAGCAATGTTCACCATTTTCTATCTGTTTGTAAACAGCGTTCCTCCTCCTAGAATCATTCAGTATTCTCTAGTGTAGTTTTAGCAATGTTCACCATTTTCTATCTGTTTGTAAACAGTGTTCCTCCTCCTAGAATCATTCAGTATTCTCTAGTGTAGTTTTAGCAATGTTCACCATTTTCTATCTGTTTGTAAACAGTGTTCCTCCTCCTAGAATCATTCAGTATTCTCTAGTGTAGTTTTAGCAATGTTCACCATTTTCTATCTGTTTGTAAACAGTGTTCCTCCTCCTAGAATCATTCAGTATTCTCTAGTGTAGTTTTAGCAATGTTCACCATTTTCTATCTGTTTGTAAACAGTGTTCCTCCTCCTAGAATCATTCAGTATTCTCTAGTGTAGTTTTAGCAATGTTCACCATTTTCTATCTGTTTGTAAACAGTGTTCCTCCTCCTAGAATCATTCAGTATTCTCTAGTGTAGTTTTAGCAATGTTCACCATTTTCTATCTGTTTGTAAACAGTGTTCCTCCTCCTAGAATCATTCAGTATTCTCTATCTGTTTGTAAACAGTGTTCCTCCTCCTAGAATCATTCAGTATTCTCTAGTGTAGTTTTAGCAATGTTCACCATTTTCTATCTGTTTGTAAACAGTGTTCCTCCTCCTAGAATCATTCAGTATTCTCTAGTGTAGTTTTAGCAATGTTCACCATTTTCTATCTGTTTGTAAACAGTGTTCCTCCTAGAATCCAGTAGAAGAATCATTCAGTATTCTCTAGTGTAGTTTTAGCAATGCTCACCATTTTCTATCTGTTTGTAAACAGTGTTCCTCCTCCTAGAATCATTCAGTATTCTCTAGTGTAGTTTTAGCAATGTTCACCATTTTCTATCTGTTTGTAAACAGTGTTCCTCCTCCTAGAATCATTCAGTATTCTCTAGTGTAGTTTTAGCAATGTTCACCATTTTCTATCTGTTTGTAAACAGTGTTCCTCCTAGAATCATTCAGTATTCTCTAGTGTAGTTTTAGCAATGTTCACCATTTTCTATCTGTTTGTAAACAGTGTTCCTCCTCCTAGAATCATTCAGTATTCTCTAGTGTAGTTTTAGCAATGTTCACCATTTTCTATCTGTTTGTAAACAGTGTTCCTCCTCCTAGAATCATTCAGTATTCTCTAGTGTAGTTTTAGCAATGTTCACCATTTTCTATCTGTTTGTAAACAGTGTTCCTCCTCCTAGAATCATTCAGTATTCTCTAGTGTAGTTTCAGCAATGTTCACCATTTTCTATCTGTTTGTAAACAGTGTTCCTCCTCCTAGAATCATTCAGTATTCTCTAGTGTAGTTTTAGCAATGTTCACCATTTTCTATCTGTTTGTAAACAGTGTTCCTCCTCCTAGAATCATTCAGTATTCTCTAGTGTAGTTTCAGCAATGTTCACCATTTTAATCTCTATCTATTATATTAACTTGTAAACAATGTTCTATTTGTATTCTTTAGTAGTTTTAACTATTATATTTACTTTCTATTATATTAACTCTTATTGTTTAGTAGCTTACTTTCTATCTATTGTATTAAATGCAATGTTCTTTTATTATATACAAGACAATGGTTAAATAAAAGACAGAGTAACAAAGCAACTCACTGTATAAAGAAATGTTTTATTCCTTCTTGACTGAGTACGAAAAAGAGATAGGGATTTTGTACACAAACACTACTAAAAAGGCAATGGGATTTTGTACACGTTTTGTCGATAGGTTCTGCGGCCGTAGCCCTTTCCATGCGCGGGTGACATACACTCCCTGTACAAATCAATTTTACTTGATTCGCACAGGGAATGTATGTCACCCGCAAAATTTTTAAATAGCTGAAATTAAAAGCAATATATAATAATTTAAATCAACATTTTCAGTTAAAAGTAATGTGGACTTAATACAATCTTACGAGAGAAAGCAAATATTTAAAATGATCTCTCCTAACAGAATTGTTAACTGTGAAATAATGTTTTTCTCAAGATGGAAGTAGAATTGGTGAAGAGTGCTCATCACAATTGTACAAAGCTGAAAATTATGTACCAGTTTTGCAAACTAAACAGTGGATTTACTTCATGTTAATACTTTTCATATAAAAACATGATCTTACAACATTAGAGAAAGGCGTTTGTAAACATCCATACAAAGTAAATAATATTTAAAATGTACACTTTGCAAAACATACTTCTTAAGATGGACTGAAACTTAGAATTGGTTTTACTAGCATTGGTAATTCTGCATTAAAAGTGAATTAGGAAAGAGTGCTATTTCACATCACGATTGTACAAAGCTGAAAATAGGTTTGTAAATATTTAAAACATACTTCTCAAGATGAACTGAATTAGGAACGAGTGCTCTTTCTTAAATTTCACGATTCTACAAAGTTGAGAAAGACTGCATTTACCTTCAAGTTAATACTTTTCATATAAAAATATAATCTTACAAGAGAAAAGGCGTGTAACGTAAATAATATTTAAAATGTACACTTGTCAAAATTTCCAAAACATACTTCTTAAAATGATCTCTCCAAACAGAATTGTTAAATGTTTTTCTCAAGATGGACTACCTGAAACTTTTAAGTAGAATTGGTTTTATTGGTAATTCTCTATTAACAGTGAATTAGGAAAGAGTGCTCTTTCTTAAATTTCACATCACGATTTTACAAAGTTGAAAATTACGTAGCAGTTTTGCAAATTTTTCAACAAGAGAAAGACAGCATTTAAAAACAAGATGTGCATTTACCTTCAAGTTAATACTTTCATATAAAATAAACCATTTATATTTGTTTTCTTCAAAACTTCCTTAAATTATCATTCTTTTGGTATAGGGGTACAAAAGAACTTCATGTTTAGGAAAGAGTTCTCTTTCTTAAGTTCACCTGGGGGTAGCCAGCCACTTTGTGATATACGACACCAAGATTTAAATAACTTCTATAAATCGGTATACCATAAATTAAAAACATAAGATTCAATATGAATTTTTTTCAAAACACAAACTTCTTTACATTATGTTTTGTGGATGAGGAGGGGAACATACCAAGTAAATAACATTTATACTGTACACATAAGATAATAACTTTCTACAATATTATGGAATAATTATCTAAAAAGTACTTAATGTTTGTAGTATTTAGGAAAGAGTTCTTTCTTAAATTCTACGCGATGTTTTTATCATTCATAATGACGAATATGACAAAAAAACCTGTTGTCAATATTTACTTTTTAGGAAGACATCATTGGTAATTATGTGAAGATTTCATCTGGATCAGCCAGCTGCTTTTTGTGCTATATACATGTGTAGGACACCCAGTTTTAAACATGACCTACAAATCAGTATTATACCATGAATTAAAAACAAAACCTTAAAAGAGCTGCATTGATTAGTTCCAATTCAGAAAATTTTGCAAAATAACAGCGGGTATCCCAAAATGAAGCATAGACTTAGGTTGCTCACAGTAGGAATTACCGGTTTTTGGTGTGAGGCGTC
>CM055836.1:10099575-10116993 GCA_029582265.1 Zoroaster sp. YZ-2022
ATTTTTACTAGAAAGTATCCTGAATCACCAAAATCCACCAATTTTGTCACACACAAAATGCTGGTGTCCTGAATCCATCAGAATCCGCCAGTGTAGATATTGGACATATCCTGAATCCGCTAAAATCCACCACTAAATTTTTGGTGGATTTTGGCGGATTCAGGATACCATGCTCACATGAAAATTTGTATAGTATGTTGCTGCATAGAATCCATCAAAATCTAACATATACAGTACATGTAACTACATGTATAATCCATCAACCAACATGACCAAGCAGTTAAAAACTATTGAAATCCTGAATCCATCAAAATCCGCCACATGCTCAATGTGGAGGTATCCTGAATCCGCCAAAATCTTCCAATACAGGGGGATGGATTTTGATGGATTCAGGGTGGTTAGGGTTAAAAGACGATAGAGGATACAGTTACACTTAAGGAGAGCAAAGTGTAGTCAAGTGAGGATTGGAAATGAAATTTTGTGTTTTTTTTATATAGATTTTGAGCAATGATTGAATGTATGCACATCTAGTCAGATGTTGGCCATTTTGTTGTCTGCTAAAATATCACATGAAATACATGTAGTCAAGGGGAACAACAAACATATTTAATTGTATTATTTTTGCATGTAAAGCAAAGCTCAGCTCACTGTACATGTATTGTGGTAATGTCCATGACCACATAAGTGAAAATGTCTTATGTAATACTCTAACATAGCCTACATGTATATTTAATTTTTGTATTTTTAATACAACCATTTGGCCATTTCAGTCACATGTAATGATAACTTTATTTGCTTTCATCTGCAAATCAAAGTAAACAGTTCGTTTAGCTGTCTTGGATGTGAAGGTTAGCAATCATGGATCTCCATTCCTCTCTATTGATAGAAGCTTCTTTGATATTGCTGAATGTGACTCCGTTCCTTGATGTCACCAAACAACGTCCTCCATTGGTTACTTCTTCTTTTAGTTATATCCCCTGCACTTGGGACAGACTGATGAAGTCTTTGTCAAGATCTACATTCTCATTTGGCGGGTTTTGATCCATGATTATTTCTTAACGTGTGAAGACTGTGTCAGGCCACATGAGACTTGACTGAATATTCCTTCCACCAGCTTAGAGTAACATTGACATTTAATCATCAGGCATCAGGCATTTGCATATCAAAGCCTGTATTCTCTTGAAGATTCTCTGCCTTTCAGCCACCATGGCAAACAATAAGCAAGCACCCGTCACCCTGGGCAGGGCCCAAAACCAGGTACTACCACCCTGGGAAGGTGGACCTGGGACATCACGTGGGCAGGGGTGTCAGACCCTGAAGTAGCACCGAGGCTACCCGTTACCCTCCCTAAGGCTTTTAAGTCATTTTGTTACTTGACAAATATTTAGCAGCATGTGACTGAAATAGACCTTAAAGATTTATGGTCCTGTGTGGTTCAAACGAAGATGTTTTTTAGTAAATTATCTATTGCTCTATGGGGCCAGGTCAGAGGCCAAACCATATCTGCCGAGTAGCCAGGAATAGCACATGAACCACACAGCTACATTTGTACATACAATAGCAGATCCACGTACAATACAACAATGCTGTAACACCATTACATGTATATGCTTGGTCATAACGTTTGGTCAATAACCCAACATGACCCTTAATTGGTTCATATTTGTTTCTGTATTGCATCCATGAGTGATAACCACAGTTTTTAAATTTAAAACAAATTGTGTGTTTATTACAGCATGACTGTACTGTACAAGTTCAAATTACATCAGAAAAGTTGGTATATTTTGCTTGGTTCAGTAGACACACAAATCAAGAAAAACAAATAAAAATAAAATACAATTAAATATATTGATGCAAAGCATACACTGTTAAAGAAACCATACTTTACAGTCATTTTTCTTGTTACACACTTGAAAGATTAGTTAGTGTTGATGATCAACCATGGGCTATCTTAGCCCTTACTGGTCTACAGTTATAGATGAAGTGAAGTCATTGTAACAAACATTCTCATGTCTCAGTCTACTCACATGGGTAGAGAGCAGTTATCTGTTATTCAGCTAAGTGTCTTTGAAGACACAGGCACCTTTGTATGTAGATTATGGCGGTCAGTACTCGGACTCATATTCTGATGACCATCGCCACAAGAATCTAAGTCCTAGTTTCTAAACCACTCCAGCATGGTGCCTTCAATGGATGGTAAGATCAATGTTGATATATATCTCTCCCAGAGAGATGATGGTGATGATGTTATCAAACTTTCTCAGTTGATGAAGATTTGTACATATACACCGCCACACAGGTCGGTTATTTTGAAGATTCTGGAGATCATTATGACTGTCACTATTAAGTGAAGCACACCTCCGCAAGTAATCAGACTGCTCAAAGTATGGTTTCTATGACTCTTTAGAAGTATAGGAAAACTATGTTGTTTTAAAATATTAGATTTAAATTGACATAATTGTCAGTTATGTCAAGCCCAAATTGCAAGCCAGACCATTCACAAACATTATTATGATGATTTATTCAGCAGTATTTACCCATGAAGCAAAGTCATAATCTATGTGGCTGAATGTACTCCTGTTTCAATTATGATTCCACCCCCTACCCTCCTATAAAATTACCCAAATATATAATCAATATGAATTTATAAGCTTCACCCCTCATAGGATGTTAGACAACACATCTCAATCAAATCCGAAGGAAGTCAATGTTTGGTTACAAATTTGTGTGCCACTGAACATAAATTCCAAATAGCATTCAAATGAATGAAATTATATGAAAGATGTCAAAATAGAATGCCTACACACAAACAATACAATGGCAGTTTTCTAGAGTATGCATTTCTCATATTATCCAAGGTTCTTGGAAATGTGGCAAAAGATACTCAACAAACTTTTCAAACAAAGTTTCAAAATCAAACACAATGTCAAACGTTGGGAAGGGGAATTATGCTTTGACATCCATTACAAAAAGTGTATGCAATCAGCATAATTATGTTACATTTTTTGAAATGGATAATCTAAGCATAATTATCGTGTCTATCACATAAATGATAAAAAGGGTAATTTTTTGTTACTGTAAAATTTCACTTTCCTGTCTTTAAAGTATTGGCCATTCTATTACAACTCCCTAAAAAAAAAAAATCACTTTAATAATTTAGGATAAAAACAGAATGTCATCACACAATCAATTCAATACAAGATTTCTCGAGTATGCATTTGGAATATTGTTCAGAATTCTTAGAAATATTTCAAAAAGATACTCAACAAAACTCTCTGTAAAAAATAAAAAGTCAAACACAAACTTCAAAAAGGGGGGGGGGGGCATTATGCAATGAATTCCATATTATTAACTGAACAAATAGTAAATAATATTAATTGTTTAAGATAATCAATGCATAATGATAATTTCCATCACATAAAATGGAAGCAAAGGACAATGCTGATTAGTGAACATTCTTAAAACTCTTCCTTTTTGGATATGATGGCATTCTACATGTATCCCATTAAAAACCCTCCTATATGTTTAACACTCAAAGACACTCAAAATTTGTATGTCTCTCTTAACCCATTGACTTTGTGCAGCGCACTCAAATACATGCAAACACATGTGGCTGTGTGATAGGTGGTCAAACCCAAAGACACTCAATTTGTATGTAACTCCCAACCCATTGACTTTGTGCAGTGCACTCATACACAGCTCTGTGACACTCTGTGATTTGACCTACCAATTGGCAATGCAACCAAAAATACTCAAGTGACTGTCTGTGAGTGCCGTGCTGACTGGGCCAAATTTCAGCCTGGGCATAGGAGGGTTAAGATAATTTATTATTTCAAAACAAAAGCCATTAAATTTGTCTCCAAAATCTATGTATTTGTAAATCAAATTGGTTTAATGGAAGATACAACATTGGTATTTGGTTTATTTCAACCCTCCTAAGTTTTCAAGAAATATATAAAACTAACATACAAAAGTGCTTACATTGCCAGATGGCAAATTTTTGTAAATTATTCATGTTTTTTTTCTTAGATGAAAGAACTTCAGACAAAATAATTTCTCAGGATTACACAAACTTTAGACCAAGTAAGTTTTTAGATAATTATTTGTTAATTTGATAATCTAGTAATCACCAATGATGTACCTTTCCTTCATTTGAAATGGATGAAGGTTCCAATTGTATATATGATAAATGTTTACAACTCTATACATTAAAATGTATACATTTATATAATCATTAATTTTTTCAGTATTTGCCCATGAACTATGTCACAATCTATGTGGCTGGATGTACTCCTATTTACATTTATGATTCCACCCCTACCCCAAATATATAAACACGATGAATTAACTTCACCCCTGAATAAAGTCAGTGTTTCTTGATAAATCATTGGGAATAACTTTGCAGAACAATGTTTAGTTGAAAAGACATGTTCACTACATGTTTGCACAAAACCAGATTTATGGTTTAGAAATTTTTTTAACAATTTGTGTGCCACTTAACAAATTCCATTGAGCTTTAAAATAAATGAAATGAAAGATGTCAAAATAGAATGCCTACACACAAATAATACAATGGCAGTTTTCTAGAGTATGCATTTCTCATATTATCCAAGGTTCTTGGAAATGTGGCAAAAGATACTCAACAAAACATTTCAAACAAAGTTTCAAAATCAAACACAATGTCAAATGTTGGGAAGGGGAATTATGCTTTGACATCCATTACAAAAGTGCATTGCTTATAATCATGTTACATCTTTTTGAAATGAATAATCATTGCATAATTATCTTGTCTATCACATAAATATGATAAATGGGGATAATTTTTGTTGGTGTAAAATTTCACTTTTCTGTCTTTGAAGCATTGGCATTCTATTACAACTCCCCTAAAAATCACTTTAATTTAGGATATAAAATAGAAAGCCATCACAATGAATATGCATTTTGAATACTGTTCTGAGATCTTTCAAAAAGATACTCAACAAAACTCTGTAAAAAAATAAAAAGTCAAACACAAACTTCAAAAAGGGGGGGGGCATTATGCATTGAATTCCATATTATTAACTGAACAAATACAGTCAACAATATTGTTTAGGATAAGCAATGCATAATGATAATTTCCATCACATAAAATGGAAGCAAAGGACAATACTGATTAGTGAACATTCTTAAAACTCTTCCTTTTTGGATATGATGGCATTCTACATTTATCCATTAAGATAATTTATTATTTCAAAACAAAATCCATTAAATGGTGAAATGGAAGATACAACATTGGTAAGGGTGTCATGTTGCCAAACAGCAAATTTGTGTAAATTATTCAAGTTTTTTCTTTGATGAAAGCAAAATAATCATTTGTTAATTTGATAATCTAGTATTTAACAATGTAATCTAGTAATTACCAATGTTGTACATTCCCTTTATATACCGGTAAATATTGTAATAACACAATCCTTCATTTAAAACAGCTGGAGGTTCCAATAGCCTCAGACACAAGAGTGATTTGTAACAATGACCTTTGGAGAATCATTTAGCAACTTGAAAAGGTGAAGATATAAATTTTATTAATGACATTTTAAACAAATTTGGAAAATTTATTGCATTTATTGCCCCCCAAAGTCATTTTTACAGTTCCCTCCTGTAAAACAAATATGACCCCTGAACACATCCTTAAACCCAGTAAACTTATAAAAATGAAGACAAAACCCTCTGTTTACAGTGGACCCCAAAATTATATGTAATTGAAGGTACAACATTGGAAATGAATGTTGGTGAAACTGCTTCTTTGAATCAACCAACCTGTGAAATTCTGTCAAATTCAAATCAGCAAACACATTCTAATGAGAATGTTGCTATTTTTTTTACTAAAATAAATAAATTTGTAAGTTTTGAGAATACCAATGTTGTACCCAACCTAAAGTTATCAGTTAAAATGCTTCTTAAAGAACTGATTTCACTTCTAAGCCCCCCAAGAAGTCTCCGGTTTCTGGTCACCGTGCATCTCCTCAAACCCGCGTGTCAACATTTTTAGTTTTCTTCTTTTTTTTCCTATGAAATGATGTCAAATTACAGCCAAAATTTGTTATGCCTCTCTTAGCCACCATACTTTGTGTATGGGAAATGCAGCCTGGTTCCAATAACCGTGTATACATGTATCACATTGGCAAATAAAACAAGATTACTGTCAGGGCATTAATTTTTAAGCCGGCCGACCTACAACTAGAAACCAAAGACTTTTTTGGCCTTATATAAAGAACAGATTGAATTCACTTCATGATCTACATAACAGTTATGATGCAACAATTTTTTTTTGGATATGACATAAAACACAATAAAGGGGGCCACTTTGCATCCGTCACATTAGCAGTTTTTCCAATGGTTGTTATTTATTTTTAAGTACCTGAAACCAACCAAAAAGTGTTTCAACATGTGAATGGACATGCAGGCTTATACTAGAACTAATTTGAGTTGATTTATTTAATTTTTTAATTTTTTAATTTATTTTTTTACCCTCAAATTTCCATAAAAATTGGACGGAAAAAGTTACCTCACTTTTCCGTCCATTTGTTAATGGAAATTTTAGGGTAATTAAAAAAATAATAGTAATAATCAACTCAAATTATCTTTAGGATAAGCATGCATGTCTATTCAAATGTTGAAATTCTTTTTGGGTGGTTTTAGATATTAAAAAAAAAATTACAACCATTAGAAAAACTGCTAACGTGACGGTAGGAAAGTGGCCCCCTTTATTGTGTTTTATGTCATATTTTTTATGAGAAAAATATAATATAATAAATATAATGTTGGAGTCCACTGTATAATCAGTTACAGTCACATGTGTTCAGTTAATATCCTTAACCCCCATAGAAACACAGCTAGAGTGAATAATGACATTACTGTAGTGACAAGGTGTAAACCCTTCTCTCCCTCCTCCCGCATACACAGATTTTTAAATACTTGTGGATTGATTTAAAGGTTTTATTTGTCTTTAGACGGAATATTTCAATGTGTGTATATATGGCAATAAGCAGAAATAGGTTTTAACTCATTGAGGCACCTCAACCTACTGGCAATGAATTTTGGAAAAATAGACAAATCAATGCTGGAGACGTAGTGCCACACTCTCCTCCCCCCCCCCCGCCCCAAAAGAGGCTCAATAAATACACTTTTCCCTTATCTTACAATAGATTTCCATAGATTGCATATAAAATAAATGCGTATTATTTTATTGGCCACGATTACATAATTCTGCCGCGATAGATCAATAGGGATGTACAGTAGTATGAATCAGCAACTGTTGTCAAATGACAAGTAAACTACTACACTCATTGTTCCAAACATGACGGAAAACCAAAGTCAACATTCTATGTGGTCTGTGCATGACCTGTAGAGGGCGTACTTAACAGATATAGCTGCTGTCACTACAAAAAGATAACAGTACTGGTTTTATGTGCACTAACCGGAAAATTTTCACAAAAAAGGACTTCTCGACCCAACCAATTACATTGCCTCAACTTGGATCAACTAATTTTCTTCAAACTGCCCATATACATGTACTTCAAATTTTAGTCAGTTATAGAGCAGAGAATTTGTATCAAACCATCAAGATACTGCCTATTTTTAGGGAGTAATATTGGTATGAAAATAGCAACCATGAAAAAAACCCATATTTATCACAATGTAAGAATAGGGTGAGCTTTGCTCAACAGAAAGATTTACAAGAACATACACAAGTCAAATACTGTACAATCTGCCATTTTGATGTGGTCATTTGGTGTGACAAAGTTTTGTCATACACAGCCACAAAAACTTCAAAACAATATGTAGCTATTTCTTGATCCAACAGACCAAGAGAAATTTTCCTCAATTTTCAAGAGTCATTGAAAGCTCCCTATTTAATGGCTTCAGTACTTACAGATTGTTGTCATTTAACCAGCCATCTTGGTTTTTATACACAAGTCTATGAGGCTTGTGTCCAAAATAGACTGGTATGTTTCAATGGAGCAGTTTGTTTATGGTAATTTTTGATTGGCAGAAAGGGAACCAGACATAAATGAATGCAGTTTTAAGAGGGTCAATGGCGGGTTTTCTTATACACAAGTCTATGAGGATCAAAGCGAGGCTTGTGTCTAAAATAGACTGGTGCCATTCACATCGAGATTTCGTTCATGGTAATTTGTTATAGGCAGTTGTGAAACCAGATACAAATGAATGCAAGTTATTATTCAGGGGATTACTCAAGATGTGCCCTGCTCCATCAAAACCATGCATGCCTAACTGGATATCAATATTTCCTCATTTACTTATGCCACGTTTAGACATTTTAAGAGTGGTCAAATCATTGAAAAATTGGGTTCATAACATTATATCATCCAATTCATTTCAGGAAAAACGACATTATTTGTTGCCTTGCTCATCAATTACAGTGAGAAATATTCATCATTTAATCCACTTATTTCAAATAATGTGAACTGACTGTTTTGTAAACTTTCAGTATCCGAATTGTTCAGTCACTGAGAATTAATTTGATCAGGTTAAATATAATAATAATAATAATAATAATGATTTGTAGCGCGCACATATCCACCCTGCTGGGTGCTCAAATATGTCGGTTGTGTCAACCTAAATAATAGCTAGGTCTTTTGAACATTTGGTATAATTTACCATTTTCAAATAGACAGAAGCTTCAAATGAATTTATTGATGAATAATAAATCTACATTTGAGAGAGCATGCTTTGGTTGGTTTTGATGGAGCTGATCACATTCAATTGTAAACTTATCTGTAAGAACTCTTCTCTATGTGGTTGTGTTCAGGTGGATAAATGGCTTTCTGTCCTGTCTTAAGAGTGCATCTCGGCTACTCTAGCATGCTGCTCAACCAAACTCTGTCCATCTTCATAAGAACCTCACAACATCTTCAAGACTTTCAAGAAGATATCTCTTACCTGAAGGAAAAAGAAACAATCATGATAAGAATTAGTTACATTAGTTATTTCTAATGCAAAAAATACACAAACAAGAATGCTCCGGTGCATTGCTTCAATGCATTAAGTTCGCATAATGTGTCAAACTGAGAGCCTAACCTGCCATAATTGGTGCATTGTTGCAATGCAATGGTAATAATTATTGCATGAAACTTGGGTTCACTTAACTTTTACATATAACAGACAATGCATTGAAACAATATACATCAACATTTCCATTCCAATACACAGAGAGTGCGTCTGAATTCCACCTACCAATGCAAACATTTTTCCATTTGATGTTCAAGTCAAGTTTGCTCGCAGTTGCTTTAAAAAACATGGCCTAAACTTTCTGCTCCAAAACCAAACAAATTTCAAGAAAGTTTGAAGAATTCTAAAGTCTTAATCTTTAGAAATTCACAAATGTTGAAAAGCAGCCATCCTTGAAGTAGTAGTTTGTGGATAAAATTAAAACTAGTGTACAGAAGATGCATGTACAATGCATGCTGTAGTTGTGCTTTTCTGTGTAATGGCTGCTGTTTAATTGTTACTTAGTCACTGCTAGTATCTTAATGCATTGGTTCCACATTTCAATTAAATGAACAAAAGACAAATAAGTTGTGCTTTCTGTTCTCTGCCCAGGTCCCCAGGACTCCACTCCAGAAATATGAATATCAATGAACAGACTGCAGCTGAAAACAACCAATGGCAAAGGGGTTTTCTGTTCAAGCCCCTCCCCCACAGCAGACTCATTTGCATACTGCTGACTTCTTGTTCATATATGGGTATAGCTTACAATAAGAACAGGTGTTTTTCATCTCTTCATGAATAACTTAGCTCTGGAGCCAGTTTACCAGGAATTATTTTTTCCCTGGGTGAGGTATTATTTCCCCCCTGGGTGAATTAAATGTATTTGGATTTAATTAAAAGATACAACATTAGTTTTTGGAACATTTCAACCCTATAGTTTCAAGAAATATATCATACAACTAAACTGTGAATATTGTAGGTGTCACATTTTTAAGAAAACGTTCCAAAACTGCAACATCTCTTTTTATGTTATTTTTGATACTTTTTTATTACAAAACCTGGTTAGTACTAATATTGTGCAATCCCTTTATGACAAATTCAGTTGAGAAAATTGTTTTACTTATTTTTCTCTAAGTCACAACCCTCTAGTTTTCAAGAACACCTCTGATTTCAAAACAATAGGTGCTTACGTTTTTGAGAAAATAATGACAAACTGCACATCAGACAATGCCAGCTTTTCAAGCATCTGTGCTTTTGCGAATACAAATTTAGTGGCAATAAAAGAGGCAAAGAGTAAAATAGTGAATTACTTTGGGTTCTAAACTGACCCAAATGTCAAAGATCACATGCGAAGTATGCCAGATAATGCCATCCTTTTCTGGAAGTAATTTAAGAAACTGCAGACAACACATTCCAGCAGACAGCACATCCCAGTGCTATTCATTCAAGGTGCAAGATATTCATCCAAATGAGCATCTGAATCAGATCTTGACTCCAGCCTATCTACACCAATTGTAGAAGGGATAATAGTAACTTTGTATGTTAAGAAATCAGACCCTATAATGATGAGCCCCTTGATAAAAGACCATGTGCTTGGCATTTCCTTTACAAGACCCCCAGGAAAACGAGCACATCACTCAGTTCAGTTCTCACTCTATATTGTGATTTCTCCCCAAGAAATTTGAGCCCCACATTCAGTTTGCAGGCCAGCAGGAAAAAGAGCACAGCACTCCGTTTAGTTCACTCTCTATAGAAAATAATAAAAATTTACTTTACTCATTTCTGTTTTTTTATTTTTGGCACTTAGCACTACTGAGGACTACTTAAGCCCTTTTCACATGAGAGCTAATTAACAAAGGTCATTTTTGAGAAGGGTCCCCGACACATGAACCATAGCCACGAACCGTGGACACTTTCAACGAAGAAGGCTTGTACTTAAATTTATGTTTTTAAAATTCCCATTTTTGTTTACAGAAAGAACCCCTAGTTACAACCGCACATTATGGACCCTTCCCTACAACAATAACTTCTGGTAGCAGGACATTTTAGCAGGTTATTGTTAGATGTTTATAATTTTTATTCACAAAAAGTGAACACACTCATAGTAACAGGTTTGCAAACAAGGTATTCTCAAGATTTACAATCAAACAGCAAGAGCTTCTAAAACAAATCAATGATTGGGGTCGGATTAGAAACTTAAATTTGTCAAGTGTTCCTGAGGAAAAGGACAAAAAGAAATGCCCAAGGATTGGACATTGGACCCAGAGCAGTTCAAAAAGTCTAGCCTGGTGACTTCCTCTAGGATCTCGCAAACAATAAATAATCCAATGAGGGTGAAGATGGATATTGTGGGATTATAAACTAAAATTTGTCCAGTGTTCCTGATACATGGAGGAAAAATAAGAAATGCCCAAGAATTGGTAGAGGATATTGTGGGATTAGAAACTAAAATTTGTCCAGTGTTCCTGGTACATGTATTGGGGGGGGGGGGGGGGGAGGGATACCCAAGTAGAACTGAAAACCCAAAGAAGGGATTCAAAAGTCTAGCCTGGTGACTTCCTCTAGCCTCTAGGACAACGACATAATCCAATACGATGAATAAGGATACTGTGGGAAGGATATGAGGAATAGTAGGAAAAACAAGAAATGCCCAAGGATTGGACTGGAGCAGCGTGAGAAAACCCAGAGAGGTTCAAAAAGTGTAGCCCGGTGACTTCCTCTAGGATATCACAAACAAGATATAATCCGAGGGTGAAGAAGGAATTGGAGAAATAGAAACTAAAAGTTGTCCAGTGTTCCCACGGAAAATAAGCATTGCCCAAGGATTGGATCAGGGTGAGAAAACCCAGAGTGACTTCCTCTCGGATCTTGCAAACAACAAGACATAATCCAACGAGGGTGAAGATGAATATTGTGGGATTAGAAACTAACATTTTGTTCAATGTTCCTGAGAAAAAGTACAAAAAGAAATGCCCAAAGATTGGACATTGGACCCAGAGTGGTTAAAAATGACAAATATCAAAATAGTTTTTTAACTTCCCAAAATGACATGAGTTATGAACTCATCAACACTAAAGACAACAGCGCTTAGGCTGTACGTGTTATGTGCCACCTACCCACTTAGTTTGATCATCAACCAAGACGTAATAATACTATATTTAAATTTATCCCATCTCATCCCATCTTCATCTCACCCTCCCCCTCCCCTCCTCCTCCTCTTCTCCCCTCCCCTCCATTTCTGCAATGACACGTTACCCCACCCCCACCCCTACCCCCACCCCTTTGGCCAACCCTGATAAGCAAATAGTCCTACCAATAAATGCTTGCACTTTAAATGTAACGGTATCTGTATCTCTATCTCTGGTCGTCTGCTGTAACGGTGGTAACAAAAATCATGAGATGTAGAGTGGCCACGCCCCCTGCCCTGGCATGGTGTACTGGTACTGCGCGTGCGGGAGACTGATGATTACATGTGTTATTTGGAATTCTTTAATTGTTGAAATTTAGCAATAATCATGGAAGCATCTGCCTTGCATATTGAAGTCTTCTTTCCAGTCTTTGACTTTCTTCTTTTCAACAAACTCCTAAGGCTGAAACGAATCTTTAAAACAAAGAAAACGCTGCCCAAATTATCTCTCTTGAGTTGGAGTTCCCGCGGTAAAGCCATGTGCACACGTACACGCGTTTCGTCATAAATTAATCGGGTTCCAACCGTTTACTTTAATATGTACACGGAGGTGTTTTAAAGTCAGGAAACCAGTCAACATCCGGGTCTCTCTTATTTATACAAAAATCTGCCAAATTTTTATTTTTAACAAAAACAACAAAACAAAGGGGAGTAGGTTTCAACCATTCCATTTCCATTTCGACCATTCCGTTCCAAATTACAAGTGGTTACTTTGCCTTTGAGAAAGACCCTGCACTGGTCAAAATATAAGGCCAATAACTTAAATTTGTGCATTTCTTCTACAGGTTTCGGTTTGTAAGCATTAGGGCGGTATCCGGATACCCGACCGAAACTGTCATTACCCGGTTCCATTTTTCGGTTCCAATTACACGTAAACGCCTTTTTAAAATTCGGACTTAACATGTGAGCGGTGCCAACAGAAATCTGTCACTCTTGAACAATGTAATGTTTACACTTTTACAGACAATTATCTTAAATTCAAGAGATTACACTCCAATAAAGCCTTTGTAGTATTTTACGGACATTTCCCAACACTTTTCTCCAACTGTTTGATACATCGAATCGTTAAGATTGCAAAGGGCCTGGCAGCAGCTGCTTCAAATAACTTATCAAACCAGCAGCTCATTGCAAGTTCCTGAATTGGTTCATAGGATGATCCCTCCTCCCCATAATTTTTCATGCGGTAAAAAAAATACAGGTTTTCCCGGCGAATTGCAAACTTTTTTCATTCAATTTAATACACTCCTCATTCAATTTGATTTGAAAAGTTAATGCTCTTTTACATGATCATTCAATCATCAAAAAGATACATTCAAATTCATAAGTTGAGCATTCTGTCGTCATTTACCCAACTTATCACCAAAATAAGTACCGTACATTCTAATTGAAAGTAAGTTCATTCAATTTCATTCAGACCAGTCGCAAGCAGATGATTAAAAATTCAATTTCATCAATTGGCATTCATAACAAACTTTGGCCTTATATTTTGACCAGTGCAGGGTCTTTCTCAAAGGCAAAGTAACCACTTGTAATTTGGAATGGAATGGTCGAAATGGAAATGGAATGGTCGAAACCTACTCTCCCTTTTTGTTGTTGTTGTTGTTGTTTTGTTTAAAATAAACATTTGGCGGATACGTTGTATAGCGCCTTCTTTTGAATAAATAAGAGAGACCCGGATGTTGACTGGTTTCCTGACTTTAAACCACCGCCGTGCACATATTAAAGTAAACGGAACCCGATTAATTTATGACGAAACACGTGTACACATGGCTTTACCGCGGGAACTCCAATTCAAAAGAGATAATTTGGGCAGCGTTTTCTTTGTTTTAAAGATTCGTTTCAGCCTTAGGAATTTGTTGAAATGGAGAAAGTCAAAGACTGGAAAGAAGACTTCAATATGCAAGGCAGATGCTTCCATGATTATTGCTAAATTTCAACAATTAAAGAATTCCAAATAACACATGTAATCATCAGTCTCCCGCAGTCATGGCAGTGCCAGTAACATCATGCCAGGGCAGGGGGCGTGGCCACTGCATGTACATCTCATGATTTTTGTTACTGTTCACCGTTTGTTACAGCAGACGACCGGACCAGAGATAGAGATACCGTTACATTTAAAGTGCAAACATTTTGATATGGTAGGTCTATTTGCTTATAATATCAGGGTTGGCCAAAGGGGTGGGGGTGGGGGTGGGGTAACATTGCAGAAATGGGGAGGGGAAGGGAGGGGGAGGGGAGGGGA
This sequence comes from Zoroaster sp. YZ-2022, assembly GCA_029582265.1. Taxonomy (NCBI): domain Eukaryota; kingdom Metazoa; phylum Echinodermata; class Asteroidea; order Forcipulatida; family Zoroasteridae; genus Zoroaster; species Zoroaster sp. YZ-2022. The sequence continues at coordinate 10,113,996 of CM055836.1, forward strand.
GGGGAGGGGAGGGAAGGGAAGGGAAGGGAAGGGAAGGGAAGGGGATAAATTTAAATATTGGTTGATGATCAAACTAAGTGGGGAGGTGGCACATAACACGTACAGCCTAAGTGCTGTTGTCTTTAGTGTTGATGAGTTCATAACTCATGTCATTTTGGGAAGTTAAAAAAATCTATTTTGATCAAGGGTCACGGGAAAAACTTTATTATGAAAATTATGTCTTATGGTTATGTGAAATGTTTTCTCTGAAATGAAAGTAGGCTAGGACTAACGTTAGGTATGTACATGTATCGCTTCATAAGCAAATTGAAGTTTGTTTAGATGACGTCTGAATGTTGTCCCACTGCGCATTTCAGTATTCGTATTCGCACACATGCTACAGATGGAAATGCATGTATAGGGGGAAATAAGGTTTCATCGGAAGATCTGACGCAGTGTATACGAAGGAAGACGTATAGAGCTAGACTTTATACTGCCTGGCAGTATTACTGGATTAGCTGTGGTGACTGCAGAAAGGTGTCCCAAACATGACAAATGCGCTTCAAACTCACCTCCAAGATTCTATGCCACCTACAGTACATGCCTGCTCTGAGGTTTAAAACTATGCAACATGCAACTTGCATTGGTGAGATTTCAGGGACATTTTAAGTTTGGAAAAATGCAAGATTGAACTAGTCAGCAGGCCTCGTGACGTTTTCCCAACAATGCATTGTGCGCGTACACGATGACCCCCCTGCTACTGGTAAAAACGAAAAACAGGCAGTATAGCGTAGGGGTGGACGATTTCACGATAATATCGTAACGATATGATATTTCAAAAAAATATGGCTAAATCGGTTATGGTTTTGAAGATATCGATATATTGCCACATTGACGATATTCCAAAAATACAGCCGATATCAAGTTTATATTGCTCTTTTTAGTTAAAATATCGCCAGAGTGGTAAATTGTCTCCAAATTTCATGTCATTATATATATATCAAGAAGTTATTGAACCGTGAAGAGCTAAAAAAAAAAACATGATGCGGCGCCACTCATATTCCCATGCGTACGTGGTCTTTGTTTCGTGCACTTTGTGCTCCTGGTTGCCGTGTGGGCCTTAACTAAAGGCTAGTCCCAGTATCACATGGTACACTCTCCTGGACTAACAGCGCTGGTGTACATTGTTCACATTGTTCACATTCAGCAGATGTCGGATACCAGGATAAAAGCATGGATCATGACAGCTAGGGCGCGTTTTCGCGACCGTAACCAGAAACATGTTTGGGCTTCAGCCATTAGTTAAGCATTTTCGTGAGTTCGGTTGTGCTGCGATGACGTCATTGTTCTGACCAAACGTGAACCGAAGTTTGTAATCGGTTATGCTTAGTTTCAAGATGGCGGATTGTAAAAAGTAATGAAAGTTTTGTTAATTATTTGCTAAAACATGATGGAATGATTGTTCGTATGTACCAGTATATCTTTCAAGTTTATTACAATAAGATCTATTTTGCCAAAAAATTAATTACACCGTATATTTTGAGAAACGTTGATGATTGAACACGTCGCAAACTGAAAACAATTTTCTGGTTACTTTCGTGTTTTCGCGTAGCTATGCCATCTTGTTTATGGTCAAGAATGTGACATCAAACAAGTTTCTGGTTAGTGTTGCGAAAACACGCCCCTGAACTGTGTGTGAGTGATCGATCAATGGCCCGTTCATTCTCAGCTCTGGGATTGGGGGGGGAGGGGGGTTGTAGCCATTTTTTATGAGTTCTTTTTTATGAAATGTTTGTCGCACCGAGCGGGAAAAATCTAAGAACTCGGCTCGTTTATTACCTACGCAACTTCCCTGTAGAACTTCCTACGCAACTTCCCTGCAGTTATTTCGGTGTCCAATGTTGTTAACCCTAATCCCCTAGGTATTCTGGCTAGGAACCTTCCTGAGTCCTCCAAAATCCATCAGTGCACTTTTGGAAACATGCCCTTATCTTCAAAATGCACCATGCATTTTCGTTGATCTTTTATATTCAGCACTTATGGCCTGTACCTCTTGCCAGGTAGTAAATTTGAAGAGGTGAAAGTACCAATTTCCAACAGTGCTTAATTTTTCCCCAAAAGTGCCCCTTGGAGGATTTTGGAGGATATGGGGTAATTAGGGTTAATGTACGATATATACATTTTTTCATGTATTTAAAAAAAATGCGCGTATATCGCCGATATCATGGCTGTCGATAATTGCCTATAAAAAAATTCAACATCGTCACTCCTAGTATAGCGCCACCTAGCGCTATAACAACTGTTTTATGGTTCATCTAATTACATAACAACGTATTCGCTTTTATATAACCGATGTAATTGAGCTGAACTGGTTTGTAAAGCCGTGACAAAATTGTATGTTATTACTTTTTGGGGTTCAGAATGTTCATTGCCTGTATGTCCATACAGATCTACCATGGGCATTCACCACAGCGCTACTACCGTCTGTTAATGACAGAAGTTGTAAAGTCGGGTAGTAGGGCTGTGGTCACCACAGCTATTACTGAATACAATATTAACAATTCATTCCTCCCTGCTCTATCAATTTTTTTTCAGAATTGCAGATTATCTTACTACTCTGTACTTGATAACTCCCATTGGTTTGGTGGCATGCTCTATACTGACTACAGAGAACAGTGGAAACTGGTAAGATATCCTTTCACAACATTTCATCTGATAGACATTCTTGTTTATTTGAAGACTAGGTACAAGAAGACAGTCATCAACCTTGATGACCTAAATTGCGATTCAAGATACAAGTATTTTATTTTATTTATTTTTTCTTGTGTGCTGTAATTACATTGGGGCACAGCTAGTGTACATCCTTTACGAATGCTCGACAAACCCGACTCTTTCATGTGGCTTTGAAAGGTGGGATAGAATGTCAAACCCAACCGCCACTTGTGCACAATTGCCAAGCATGTATTTTTAACAGACAACAAAATGGCCAACATCTGACTAGATGTGTATACATTCAATC